>JAODAL010004733.1:0-10000 GCA_025379985.1 Phyllomedusa bahiana
GAAGGACGTCCCCCCTATACCCAAGATTACTGTTACAAAAATATGTCTCATTGTGAGGGAAAAATAGCAGTACTCCGCTAACTAATATGGAAGGCTCATAACTTACAATCTAATACAAGTCAAAACGGAGCAATAAAAGACTACAAGTGTATGGACCTGTAATATGTTGTTCTATAGTGTAGCATATCCGACATATATATCTGACAGATCCGATTGACTATGCATTGTCCCAATACAGGTTATCATTTCTGTATCACACACTGTATGCTTTTTAAACTGGCAAGGCAATCAGAATTTAGGCCACTAGGACAACAAAAGGTTAAGTAGAACTAGGGCACTCTGTTATGCAGTTGGCAATCATGACCTTTTCTCACACTGCTCATGTAACACACTGCCCTTGATTCTGATTATTGATTGCAAGCTTTTAGAGATCCTCCTTTAACTGTTAAATAAAACACCCACACATTCATCCAAGGTTGTCACTGAGATTTCTGGACATCCTCCAAGACAACCACATCTTACAATACTACAGAAGAGGAGAAAGTACAAACCGCTAGAAAGGTCTCTTTGGAGTCATCGACATCTGTCTCCTCGGTTAGCGAGGCTCGTCGGCTACTGCCATGTACTAAACAGAAGGAAGGTTTTGTTAGAGGCTTCTTCAATATCAGGGAACACAAACTAAACACAAAATATTCAACAACAGAATAACCACTGACTTAACATTTCTTGTGTCCTCTTCTGTTTTTTTTAAAACATCTATTCTTTTTGGGACATGACAAGCAAAATAGCAAGGCAGACAGGCGTCTGAAGAACTTGACCCACCTTAAAGGGGTGGTCAAGGTTATGTGTTTTTTATTTATCATGTATATAATAGAAAAATCATACACTATTCTAAAATACATGTACTAAAGATTCTGCTTCTGCACCTCTTTACACCAATGCAAAAAGCCACTACTAGAACACAAAAAAAATGGTATAACCCACATTCCTGTCCGCAGTAATGGCTCCCATGGACTAGCTGTATGGTCATGTGACCTACCACATAGGTCATGTGACCCCTGGTATCCAGATAACACTGTCCAGGTATGCAAGAATAGTTTATTGAAGAGCAGAACTTACTAAACACAGTGTCTGTGGAGAAGCCACTCACACAAACTGCCCTCTCATCTTTCGGTTTCATTTTATAGTTCACATTAATAAATGTAACTTTGCTGGACTATCCATATTCACATTCCACGATTCCTATTCCGCTGCCCCACAGATGTCATATAACACTGTAACTAACTGAATGCCAAGAGGTCAAATGACTGACCCCATGTTTACTCCCCAGTAAAGGCTCCAACAGACAAACTGCATGAACTGGAATGTGCACTACACCATTTTTTTGGGTTCTAGATAGACGCCTACAGAATTGGTACAAAAGAGCTACAGGTGCAGAGATTTTAAAACCTGTAAATTAGAAAAATATATGATTTCCAATATACATACAAATATAAAAATGGGACAACCCCTTAAAGGGGTTTTGCCACGATGTAATGTTGACGTGGGATCCTCCAAAATAGGTATTTAATCACTTTTCTAAATATATGTGATTACAAAAAGTGATGCCTGTGAGAGCTAATGCATTGCTCAGCCCCCCTTAGTTACCTGAAAGTTTACATTAGACAGAACCAGAGGAGCTGATCTGGCCCCGCTTGCATGTTTGCACTTCTTATCTGATGACAGGGAACATGAAGGAGCTTTCAAGTGCAGTGTATGAGTCTGTCTGCTGTATAGAGAATCCACTGTTATAATATTATTTGAGCAAATGTTTGAGACGCTCCCTTCTTCCTCACTCTCTGCTCACCCCCTCCCTCTCACCCCTGCAGCTTTTCATGACTCAGCATGATTTGTTTATATTCTCCCCTGAGCTGATAAGGAAGTAAGAAGTGGCAAAACCCCTTTAAGAGTGACAAATTTTTCAGGCACATTTGCACATGGTAAATTCAGAACGGATTACAGTCCCAGCCATGTGGATGGGATCTTCCTAATCTCATGCCCACGAAATGTGTATGGAAATTGTCCTGCAGTACAGATCTTCTAAATTTGCAGCACGTCCATATCCATCATGGATTTACTGCGGAATTTCCTCAATGACTAGAATGAAGCATAATCCACGCAATCTGTGTGTAAAAATTTCCACAGCAAATCCATTCAGTGTGCATTTACTCTAATACTACCATAGTCATCAATGTTTGTCTCCATCGTAGATCAGTTGGATATTAATTGAATATTAGATAATTAAAAACCCTATACACACAGTCGCTGAGTTACGTACGGGAAAGGGACTGTAGGTTTGTTTTCAAATTGACTTTGTATGCAAGTCTGAAGAGGTAAATTTTTTAATGCATCTCCAGCCCCCTAAATCTTTTTTAAAGGGGTTGTCTCACTACAAGGATTGCTTTTTATGTTAAAGATCTTACAAAAACAAGTCACTTTGCAATATGTGTCCATTAACCGTATCCTACCTATTCCTAGATATCCCCTCTTGTATGGGCTGCATCAGCTCCTCAGGTCGCTATAGCTACAGACCTGGCTTCTACTGCAGCCTAGTGGAAGCCCGTAAACAAGCCCCTGAATTCAAAGGGAAACCAAGAAAACAGGACTGAGGTAAGATGAATCAATGTAGTGAGACAACCCCTTTAAGATTTTGGATAGTGATTTAAACACCCCTTCCTAGTCAGTCTTCCTAACTTTCCCTCTATTAGTACACATGTTTAACGTTTGTGGTGTGACATGCTGCACTATATAACTGCAGACGGATAGCGTTGTGGTTCAGTATTATATACTGGCCCACTGAGCTAACAGTATACGGACATTACATAACTGCAGACTAATTGTCAGCTCTGTGGCTCCACGCTAATGCTGACCCACAGAGCTGACTGTCTGCAGTTATTATTATTATCATCATTATTTATTTTGGAGCGCCAGGGCGCTGTACATTTCAGGCGGGTACATAAATAACATTGGTCAAACAATTACAAAGTGACAATACGTGACTAACAACTGGTACAGAGGGAGAGAGGTCCCTGCCCGCGAGGGCTTACAATCTACAGGGAAGGGGTGAAGAGACAGAAGGTGGGGGGCAGACATGTTTGTGGGGTGGAGCAGTGCAACACGGTTAATGTTGAATATAGGCAATCCTGAAGAGGTAGGTTTTCTGGTTACGTTTGAAGCCGGTGAGAGAGGGGGAGAGTCTGAGGTGTTGGGGCAGTGAGTTCCAGAGTGTGGGGGAAGCACGGGAGAAGTCTTGGAGACTGTTATGTGAGGAGGTGATAAGAGGAGAGCAGAGGAGAAGGTCCTGTGAGGAGAGGTATTTAGAGGTTAAGGCAGAGATATATGAAGGGGAGAGGTTATGGAGAGCCTTGTCGGTCAAAGTTGCTAGCTTGAACTGGATTCGCTGGGCAATGGGTAGCCAGTGAAGGGATCAGCAGAGGGGAGAGGCAGGAGAGTAGCGAGGAGAGAGGTGGATAAGACGGGCAGCAGAGTTAAGGATGGTTTGGAGGGGAGCAAGGGTGCTAGCTGGGAGGCCACCGAGAAGGATGTTGCAGTAGATAAAATACTGACCCCCCAGACACTGCATGAAGTATTCATGTTTCAATGGAAGACTTCTACATACTCTGTTTAGCACACCTGCCCCAGTCACTGTGTATAAGTGGTCTTCTGGACGTCCACATTATCCCCTCTGCCCTAACCCTCACCCTCCTGTGCACTCTCACACAGGCAACAGCACAGTGCTGGGAGAGGGACCTCTGACAGTTTTGTAAGTGTCAAGCAGGAAGGGGGTGACTGCACAGAGGAGAAACAATTGCAATGTGCATTACTAGCTAGTGTAATGTATTGTATATAATGTATAGTGTAATGTACTCCATAGAGCGCACTACACTGCGGGTTCACCAAATGAAAGGAGGAGAGAAGTCGGACCAATGCTTCGTCCTGTGCAAGCAACAGCTTATGCTGCACATAATTCTCAATCAGGTTGCAGACGAGGATGCCAGTAACTCCGGAATTGATTGATCTTTCTATCTAAATTCTCCTTGTATTTGGATATTATTGCACTGTTACTGGCTGGAGAGAAGAGCCATAACATGAGTTCTCTTAAGAGATTTAACAATGTGGCGCTACTGCAGCCAGTGGTCAACTGATTCGGAGCAGCAGGCGTTTTATCAGGGGCATGAGCCCTTGATAAAACCGACTAGCAACGCCCCTAGGCTGTCGCTTCGATCACTGTACAGTTGCCACCCTGCTCTCTAGCCACTCTGGAATGCAAGAACAAGAAAGCCCACAGACGACCCGACAACCCTCCCTTTCAAGTTCCAACGGTTGCTTATTTAGGAACGTAGGCCTTTAGGGGCATGACGTCATAAAAGCCTGTGTTTGTAACCATTAGACCGTCGTAGCTCGGGGACTACCTGCACAGTTGTCCCTCAACATACAATATTAATTGGTTCCAGGACAACCACTATGTTGAAACCATTGTGTGTTAGGACCATAATTCTATGGAAAACGGATAAGCTCCAAAGCCCCAAAATGTCACCCTAAAATTATGCAAAATGAAAATTAAAAAAAATGTAAAAAATTAAGTGGATAACTAATCGAGAGAGAGAAAGTCCTTACACGTAACAGTCAAGAGAGCTGTTGGAAGCTGGAAATTACTTCCTATAATGAGGACAGAAGCTTTCTTGGGTCATGTATTTAACACACAATGCTCCAGAGAAAAAGGAAATGTGGCCCTCACCTGGTGCCTTAAAGAAGCGGCTCATCCTGGCACATGTAAAGAGCAGTGCAGGACATATAATACCGCACTGTATTGTAGAGAGGCGCTACTAGTGCGACAGTCACTGCATGCACTTCATGATCATTGGTCGGATCGTCCAGTTAATGGCATGTGCCACAGATCGGCAGTGTCGGACATTGTATGGCGAGTGTGGTATGAAAATACAAGGTTCCAAGAAAGTATGTAAGTAAACATATTGCATCCTGAGGCCATTGTAACTTGAGGGACCACTGTATATATCTGTCTGTATTACAGAGTAATGTACTAATGCACTGTCATCACTCACATTGATCTAGCCGCAAAGACTGGGAGATTTTACTAAGTTCTGTAAATCCAGCACAGGATCTTACTTGCTTCAGCCCGGAAGGAGGATAGGATTCCATCTAGAAGAAAAGGAAAACTGTTCACTTAGGTCTCACATTGCTATTATTATTAGGGTATAGACTAAGGGTCCTCTTGCATAAGCAGAATAACTGTCTAACAAGCACTGATCAACAGTATAGGACATCGAGCTGCGCTCATTTTCTTCTTCTCATTTTCACTGACCAATTTGGAGATTGACCCATCATTTTTGTGATCATTAGTTTAGCTTATAGAGGTACACTGCTGGAAGCACAATCCTCATCTACACGTGAAGGTTTTCTGCTGACAGAGGGTTTTAATTTTACGTCGATATAAAAGATGTGATCGTCTAACAAACAGATCACTGGGATCTTCACATAAGCCGATACTCATTGCTAGTCATACATGTAAAGATTAGCACCAGCATTCTAATACTATCCTCATTACAGTAATTCTTAGGCCCATGGTACACCAAACATTCACTTGTTATAGCCCATATAAATACCTTCTAGTTGGAACACATACTATCTGTACAGCAATATGTTCCTTCACTTTTAGCTACAAGTTTATAGATTCATTTACAGAATCTTAGAAATATGTCTAGCGTGAAAGCATGAAATGTAACACTTAGGGCTATGGTCAGTTGCCTCCGTTGTCTGCATAACATTGTATGTACACATGGTTATATGCATTGTCGTCTGTTCATTTTCCCCTGATCAGTCTCAATAACAAATAGTTTTCACCTGCAGAATTAGCTCTCACTTTCAGTATCACAGAGCTCAGCATCTCTATCATATAACCCTATATATCACAGAGCCCAGCTTCTCTCCTCCATTATATAACCCTATATATCACAGAGCTCAGCTTCTCTTCTCCATTATATAACCCTATATATCACAGAGCTCAGCTTCTCTTCTCCATTATATAACCCTATACACTCACCGGCCACTTTATTAGGTACACCTTGCTAGTAACGGGTTGGAACCCCTTTTGCCTTCAGAACTGCCTCAATTCTTCGTGGCATAGATTCCACAAGGTGTTGCAACGATGCTCAATTGGTACCAAGGGGCCCAAAGAGTGCCAAGAAAATATTCCCCACACCATGACACCACCACCACCACCAGCCTGAACCGTTGATACAAGGCAGGATGGATCCATGCTTTCATGTTGTTGACGCCAAATTCTGACCCTACCATCCGAATGTCGCAGCAGAAATCGAGTCTCTTCAGACCAGGCAACGTTTTTCCAATCTTCTACTGTCCAATTTCGATGAGCTTGGGCGAATTGGAGCCTCAGTTTCCTGTTTTTTAGCTGAAAGGAGTGGCACCCGGTGTGGTCTTCTGCTGCTGTAGCCCATCTGCCTCAAAGTTCGCCGTACTGTGCGTTCAGAGATGCTCTTCTGCCTACCTTGGTTGTAACGGGTGGCTATTTGAGTCACTGTTGCCTTTCTATCAGCTCGAACCAGTCTGCCCATTCTCCTTTGACCTCTGGCATCAACAAGGCATTTCCGCCCACAGGACTGCCGCTCACTGGATGTTTTTTCTTTTTCGGACCATTCTCTGTAAACCCTAGAGATGGTTGTGCGTGAAAATCCCAGGAGATCAGCAGTTTCTGAAATACTCAGACCAGCCCTTCTGGCACCAACAACCATGCCACGTTCAAAGGCACTCAAATCACCTTTCTTCCCCATACTGATGCTCGGTTTGAACTGCAGGAGATTGTCTTGACCATGTCTACATGCCTAAATGCACTGAGTTGCCGCCATGTGATTGGCTGATTAGAAATTAAGTGTTAACGAGTAGTTGGACAGGTGTACCTAATAAAGTGGCCGGTGAGTGTATATCACAGAGCTCAGCATCTCTATCATATAACCCTATATATCACAGAGCCCAGCTTCTCTCCTCCATTATATAATCCTATATATCACAGAGCTCAGCTCCCCTATCATATAATCCTATATATCACAGAGCTCAGCTCCCCTATCATATAACCCTATATATCGGAGCTCAGCTTCTCTCCCTCTATCATATAACCCTATATATTACCGAGCTCAGCTTCTCTCCTCTATCACATGCTGCTCTTAGGATGTATGAATGAAGTTTAAACAGCCTATTAGAAACTTATTTATTTCTTACCAAGTTTGCAGTGTTTATTTCTCCTTCAGTTTGTTCTTCGGGATTTTTCAGTTGTTTCTGCAGAGCCAGTGAGTCTCTATGACCTTAAAGACACAAATACAAGCTGCACATTTAGGCATGTAAGTAATGAGCTGAGTCAACATAATGACCATGATATTACTAGAATCCAGTAAGGCTGTACCTAAAGTTTTTGACAATATTAAAGTCTATTTAAACATGTTTTTTACAATTTTTCACGAGGAAAAAAAAACCCCCAAACCACTCGAAAACCACTCAACCCTGAAGCCACCACTGTTTCAATAGTCCCCAACAATGTCATCACATCCATGGTTCGTTACATTGGATACTAACTTTAGTGGTAACAATTCTGTACAAGGAATAAGACCGTAGTCTTGAAAGGGGCCTTCATCCTTTTTGATATGGTGCAAACTAAAAACTGGCTAATGGGTGGGGGTCCACTGGTCCAATGCTCCCCCACGACAAGGTCACATTCATGGGTCACTTGGTGCTGCACTGGTCATTAGCTTTAGGGGTAACATGCTGTACATCAGGGGTGCAAATAGGGCTGTACTCCTACAAGGGGTTGTGATGCTTTTTATTTTTAAAAAGGTGATTGCTCATGATGCAAGATAGGAACTGGTAATTGGTGGGGGCTCAGATGCTTTAGCTGTATGGGGCCCGGAAATTAATCATGGAGCCCAGCTGTATATACAGGCAGAAACTACTGAGGTCAATGATTGGTTGCGGTGCTGTGTGAACCATGAAGGCAGTATCATTGTTGAGAGTGGTGGGGAAAATTTGGATAGTGCTGGAATGGGATACTTTCCAGCGGGGTTTTCATATTTTTAGAACAGTCTCTAAGTACTTGCTTTTTTCCCCATTTTTAATCTCCTGACACTTTACTTCTAGCTAGCATTTCATGTTCACCTCTTGACTAAAGAGAGATGGGTAAAACGCTTACTCTAGTTGTGTAATAAAAAAAATAAAATAAAAAAAAATTCCAGTGAAAACGAAACTGAAAAAGAAGTCAGCCTTCCCTCTTCACCTACATAACTCTTAATTACTGTGGATCACACAGTTTGTGACCTTAGTGTCAATCCAACACCCAGAATATGCAAAACTACTGCAAGGACTTCCTCTGCCAGCTGTACAATGAGCACAAAACAGAGCTGCCCTAAAACAGTCATACCTGACATACCTGAAAATATTCTAATACCACTTATCTATTATTTTACTTGTGCTTCCCGAAAAGGGAAGCAATATGAGTTACTGCACACTTACCTGTAATGATCATTAATGAGCATTAAATAGCCCATAATTAGGAAGCACATCAGGGAAGAAAATAATTGGGATGTTATACATACCAACAAATGCCCCAAATTCCACAGTATTCTCCGCTTTTGATGATCTTGGCTGGAGAGACATTTCTAGCTTTGATGCGATTTCCATTTGATTTCTCAAGCTTGGCTGGGTCGGTGTGCTAACACAAAACGTAGCGGAAGGTGAAGCACAACTTGGCATGCTACTGGTGGTGATGCCAGGATTCGGATTTTCTATGAGCGATAAAGCTCCCGGTGCAATATTTGGCAGTTCTGTAGGACAATCAGCTGTAGAAACTAAGGCACCTCCAGATGGACCAGCATCTGGAATATTTAGCTTTTCTCTCTGAGGTGGAAACAAATCTCCCACCTTTCTTCCTACAGTGTTTCTTTCATCTCTCAAAGAAATGTTGAATAGAAAGTTACTGTTGGCCTCGGGACTTCCTTGAGGAAACGATGAGCCAAAGAAATTATTAACACTATGCTTTTTCCTCATAGAGGAGCGTAAAGGGCCATCATCAACCAGATTCTGTCCCAGGTGCTTTGAAATGCTCAGCTCGCGGGTGATTTCATTGTGAACCTTGCTGGCCTCCGATGCTTTCTGTGCAGTGAGCGTTTTCAAGGTATCCACAGTAAGGGCAGACAGGTCTTGCAAGTGTCCAATCTGTGAATCCAAAGAGTGTAAAGAACGCTTTATATAATTAACTCGATCTCCAACTTCTTTGATTTGTATACACATCTGTTCAACCCTAAAAATTCAAAATGGCAAATTAAGACACGGAGCATACAAATAAATTGAAATCACTATTTAAATACATGAAAAATAATCTACAGATGCCTAGAAAAGGTTTATGTAAAAACATGAAGTGGAAAGTCATTTCATTAAAGGGGATGTATCGCTTCTTTAGTTCGGCTGATTCATACTGCTCTCAGCTTCTCAACTCTGGAAATGCAGGGGCGTTTCTTCCCCTCCCAGCTGGGTGTCATCATCCCCCTTCACCGTTCATGCTGGCTCCTGAGACTCCCCCCTCTCTGAGTCCACATGTCACCGTGTCTTTCCCTATGCAGTCTTATTTATAAGAGCTGTATACATACCACAGGCTGCATTCAATCTAGACCAGTGTTTCTCAACTCCAGTCCTCAGGACCCACCAACAGGTCATGTTTTCAGAATCTCCCACAGAATGCACTGACCATAATTATATCACCAGTACAATACTGAGGAAATCCTGACCTGTTGGTGGGTCTTGAGGACTGGAGTTGAGAAACACTGCTCTAGACTGAGCACTGATCTAGTCTCCTCTCACAGCTGGAGATTTGTTACAATTTTCTATGAAAGGCACAGATCTCCCTTCTATGCAGGAGAGGCAGGGATCGACACACAATTGT
>JAODAL010004733.1:15000-152373 GCA_025379985.1 Phyllomedusa bahiana
TGATCCATCATCTTAACTGTATTTAATGTGTTTTAAATGGACATAGACAGTTAAAACTTTTGCCAATCAAATAAGATGGAAATGTGCAACATGTGTATTTGAAACGGTACTAAAATATCTGGTCTAATGTTTAATGGGATGTTAATCAGATGTTCAATCTTCAACACAAAATTACTCAAGTCACTTAGGATAAAAAAAAAAAAAAAAGTGGTTACAATATATTCATCAGATGAATTTCGTCGTAAATATTGCATGAAGGTCGAATAGGACAGTTCAGTCCAATAGTTTAGTCCAATAACACCTAGACCTCACAACAGGCCAAATTATTATGCTTTGTGTTTGGTTATTACTCACATCTGGGTGTTTTCAGCATACGGAATGGTTGTTCTAGCACCGAAAGCAAATTATATGTCATTTATTCCTCAGACCAACCAGATCTAGCAACAGTAAAACGTAACCTCACAATCCAAAAAGAAATACACAATGACTGCAAAGAAATAGCAAGGTTGAGAATAGACTACAAAATATACGTAAAAATATAGCAAAAACAGTTATGATGCATACATTTCAGATGTAACACGAATTCTCTCTTCACTTCCCAAATGAAATTTGTCATCTTTTTCATTGAAATAAATTTCAACACAAAGCTCTTCACAATCCTGAAGTTTTTTCTGGTCTTCCTCGGTTAGAAATAGTTCTTAAATATATATATAAAAAAAAAAAGTCAACATTTGTGTAGAAGAGTATAGAAGTTTCAAAAGAAAAAAAAATTCAAGCAGTAAACCTAAGAGCAAAAAAAATTCCTTACCTAAAGGGTATTTCCAAGACTTAAAAACCTTCCTACTATCTTCCACCATGTTTAAATTGAAAATGAACTCACTCACCTCTCCCCATCAAGACCGTTCCAGTGCTCCCTCCCAGTCCCTCACTGATGACATCACATTCATGAATCACAGGATGCTGCAGCCAATCACTGGCCTCTGTGGTCACATCATCATGTGATGTCATCATAGAGGGACCAGAGGGGAAGAGTGGAGCTCTGGAACGATGGTGATAGGGGAGGTATGTATGGATGGAGGTGGAAGGGTTTTTTTTTATATAATATATATATATATATATATAATATATATAATATATATATATATATATATATATATATATATATATAATATTATATATATATATATATATATATATACACGTTTTGGAAAACCCCTTAAGTTATACTTCATTACAGAGACTCCGCCTTTTTGGAACTTTTTTTGGGCAAAGTCTGCTGTAGACTGATCGTACACTGGCAAACAGAAAGCCAAGACTTACACATGGTCATGTGGCTGAAGTAGTAAAACATTTGGGATCCAAGTTCTCTTCTGTGACTGCAAGCCCATACTCGTATACATCGTGGCATAAGGCAATGTACCTGTCTTCCCCCCACCTACACTTCTATCACAATGCAGGAATTAGCTAAACAAAAATGCTAGAGCAATCACATTTAATTGCTACACATCTAACCACTGAAATATTAGATGCTCTTGATCAAAGGAATTTGCAGGCAGCAACACACGTGCCCTGCAATAGCAAATGAATGAATTACTTCATACAAAAATGGTAGTAATTCAGGCTTCCTACCAGCAGAGAGTGCACTGCAGTGGTGTTAGAAGGTACATACTTCTGGAGAGCAAGGACATACATTCTAGAATATTCTGTAAAAATAAATCAACTTTTTTCCTAGTGTCCATCAGGGGAAAAAGTTAATATCAAATTTTTTTTTTTCTTTAATGTAATAGTACTAAAAAATACTACTGTGTTCATGACAGTATTCTGAATTAGACATACAATACAGAGTGTATTCTTTTTCCTTAGTGATTTTTAATAACTCCATAAAAAAAGTAAAATTTAAAAAAAAATCAACAGGTTGGCAGCCCTATTGTAGAGTCCTTAAACGAGTTTAGCCATGATGTAATGTTGACGTAGGATCCTCCAACATGGGTATTTAATCACTTTTCTAAATATAGGTAATTAAAAGAAAGTGAAGCCTGCGAGAGCTACAGCACTGCTCAGTCCCCCTTAGTTTCCTGACAGTTTACATTAGACACGACCAGGACACTGACAGGCGCTTATCTGGCCATGCTTGTGTGTTTGCACTTCTTATCTGATGACAGGGAACATGAACCAGCTTTGGAGGGACTGGGGAGAAAAGTGCAGTGTATGAGGCTGTCTGCTATATAGAGAATCCACTGGTTGTAATGTAATTGAGTGAACACTGCAGATGCTCCCTGCTTCCTCGCTCTCTGCTCATCCCCTTTCCCTCTCCCCATATGACACTGCATGCCGAGTTTATCTCCTCTCCTGAGCAGATAAGAGGTAAGGAACTCACTTTTTGGCAAAACCCCTTTGACAGAAGGGCACCTAGTTGTGTGAGAATAGGGGTTTAAGTCCTACAGTGACTATTGGGTGTGCTGTGGAGGAGTCTTACTGTTGGGTTGTTCACAAGGCATTATGGTAAAGGAGCTGAGAAGCTCAAGCGCCCTCTGTTGGATGTAACAAATCCTCTTCGCTTTTGACCCACTGGGTCTTAAGAAAGCAAATGGGATCTTTAGCCAAGCCACTATCTCTCATCTGCATACAGTTGTTTTGGGATGTTGGTCCTTCATCAGTACAGAGCAGAGCGATCGTGGATGGCTGGGTGGGAGGCAATGAGTGGCTCAGAAAGGGGACCATCTCCCCTTGAGGCACGGACAACTGAGGGAGTAGAAGAAGGAGTCCGTTAGGACTAGTTTGATGGGGACTAATGTATCTCCTGAAGTGGGGTGAGACCCTGCAGTGACAATTGGGAAAGTTATGGGGTGCAACTTCAACTGATGGGAAAAGGGGGGGGCGGCGCTGTGGCAATAATCTGAACACACATGGATGGGCACAGATGCCTCGGGAGTGGGGGGCTTGCTCTATGGAAGTACTGAGTGGGCAACATTTTTAATTCGAGATGTGAAGTAGGGCAAGCATTAAGGGGAGCTATATTCGGACTACAGAAGAGCCAGGCTTGCACACGACCAACTGCAGTGCATTGGTTGAATTTTTTAACGTACAGAAATCACTCTTCCACTAGGATGTGTGGGGGAAGCCCTACAGTACTTCATTGCCGGCTCCTGTCTTTTGAAGCTTGGGACTTTATCAAGGCCAGTTGAATCTATTACAGGAGAAATTTCATACAACTATATTCAAAAACTTACTTGGTCCATGCGAATACTTGTCTTTCTTTCGTTCTTTGCAAACAAAGCAGAAAAGGGAAGACAAATGGCTGAATATAATCAAGGGTGGTGGCAAGAAAGGCCTCTCATGATAAGCCATGATGAAATGATACCGCTGGTACTTCCACACTATGTTTGAAATGGCCTTCACTTGGAAGTACACGTTGCTAAAAGAAAAAGACAAAAAAGCAGAATGTAACATGTTGTCTTACACGTCTGCAGGGAATATCAATAGAAAGTGACTGTATTTTTCGGACTATAACATCCACCGTGTGCAAGATAAGAAAATTTTTTTTTTTAACTAAACAATTACTAAAATATGTCCCGGTTGACATCTGCGTTGGAGGTTCTGCTAGAAACCTTGGTCACAGAATCTGTCAAAAATGGTAAAAAAAAAAAAAAAAAAAAAAAAAAAGGAAGAAAAAAAAGAAACCGCTCTGCATTCAAATGACAGTTACCATTAGAGAGACCATGTAATGGACCCAGCACTGTAATTAGGTTCATTTTTCTGTTCCAATGATGGAACAAAAAAATAGAAATTACAGTGCAAGTATAAACTGGGCCTACGTAAATAATATTTCAAGGTAAGACACTGTGTGGGGTTGTATGTGTGTTTGCACCTTACTCTTCATTCTGTTCCTTCGAGAGAGCAGAGTACTGTCGATTATGGCGCTTGGCTGTATTTGAAACGCCTATAGACTAGAATGCAGAGTTATGCGCAAGCGTTTAGCAAGCAGGAATTTCAGGGGCCCATTCCCAAGATGTGTGTGGAGCACAAACAAAAATTCAACAGCTTCCAAGTCCAGGGGGAAAAAAACAAAACATTTGTCCTTACATGAAAAAATCCAAAATTTATAAGGAAAAAAATGTATTAAAATTGACCAACGATACACAGCATTTTAAATTGCACTCATATGGCGTTATGCATGTAGATCTAGCTCACATGATTCAGACATTATCCTTAGTCATAGCCGGCAAGTTATCTGAAACAACGCTATACAAGTGCGATTTATGCTGCTATGTATCCATGATCAATTTTTTTTATTTATTTTTTTATAATCCATTTTTGATTTTTATTTATTTTTTTTTAATATAAAAGGATGAATAATGTTTTTTTTTCCCTTGGAAGTGGGTGAATTTGTTTGTTTCTGCTCCATGTTTCAAGAGCTGGCCCGGCTCTACCATGCCTCCACCAGTCGATATGGTGAGCGGATTGAATGTGTAATATCTTGTGTAAATAGGTGCAAGTCCCAGGGGTGGCACCCGCACTCATCAGACATGGATGGCGTAGCCTCTCGATCTGCTATTGAAGTCTATATTGGGAAAACGCGGAACGCCTATTCATATCTATGGTAGAGTCCCGACCTGCTCTCTATTCAGAATAGAGAGGTTTAAGGGCTCGTTTAGGAGATAGGTGCAGGTCCTGGGACCCGCACCTATCAGACATTGATGGCATATCCTAGCGATATGCCATCAATGTCTGTAGCGAGACAACCCCTATGGTACCAATATAGCAAAAAAAAAAAGCACTTTTTCCACAACTAAAACCTGGCTGTTTTTACGCTAGCCCCTGATCCTTGTACCAGACTGCCACTTCCTATTCTGTACAGATCCCTTTCAGTAGTGATACCATCATTACAGGGAGGATTGCAATTAACGGAAATATCTATTATAAAGCTGGAGACAGAACACAGAATACAGAATTTACAACAGCAGATGGGTCTTTTTATCATGAATGGTTTAACACAGTATCTGAAAAGTCACTTGTCCATACATAAAAGGAACTTCGAACTGGTCCATGGTTGTTATTCCTACACAAGATCAGCTAGGAAAGGTCTTACACCTTGTCGGAGCATCACAAGCATGGCCCAGATCTCAAGCAGAACAAAACATTCACACTATCTATAAACTACTGCTACATCGGTTTCCTCCCCTCTTCATATTGATGACTATGCTTTACACCACCTTTCTTATTTGCCACAATATTCCTATTTCCTTTCCTATATAATTAGGTCACTCTCAGATTCTACACTAAACCATGACAAAGAGAACTAGGTAGCCTTGAAGGCTTGCCATCTGCCATTATCTTTTAACCCCTTAAGACCCAGGCCTGAAAAGTAGTTAATGACCAAAACATTTTTTTAGTTTTTGTCTCCTTGCGTTTCAACAGTTGTAACTTTTTTATTTTTTCAATGATGAAGTTGGATGAGGCCTCGTTTTATTCGAGTCGAGTTGTACTTTATGGGGGAATAGTTTAAGTTCACTTATAAATAATTGCAAAATTATTTTTCCTTTCATATTTCACACTTAACTTGTTAGATTAATTCTACAGGTTATTACGGTCTTGTGGATACCTAATATGTGTATGTTTTTTTGGGTGTAATGTATGCACAATTATTTTTTATTAAATATTTATTTTTATTTATTTTTTACACTTTTTATAGTTTTTACTTTTTTTTGAAGGGAGAACTGTTACATTACTAAGTGTAAAAAAAAAAAAAGTATTAGCATATTCATATATGCTAATACATTATAATCTGCATCAGTCTGAGACAGGCAGTGATCAGGACAGCACACAGTCTGCCCTGATCACTGGCTTCTTACACAGACAGCCCCAGGGCGACTCGAGATCCCGAGGGCTGACTGTGCAGCCGTTCCCCGGGCTCTGTCGGGTCACCGGGTGTTCCGATCACTCGACAGAGCAGGGAAACCCTTTGATTGCGCTGCGGTGATGAACTGCGACAATCAAAGGGTTAAAGCACCGCGGAGTGGAGGTTTCCCCCGCTCCCCGGTGCTTGCAGGAGCTGCGTTGGGATCAGGGCTGTGTAGTACAGCTCCGTTCTCAGTGCTGCTGCGGCGCCGGACGCGTCAAACTCCGATGTCTGCAGCGACGCCAAAAGACGTCGCTGCAGACGAACAACCTGAAATGCCCAACGTCAAAAGACGGTGGGCGGTCGTTAAGGAGTTAACTAGCCATAAATATGGTATCAGCCACCAAGCACTCTTACTTCATCTTCACAAAGAAGTATCTATCCAGAGACCATATCTTCTAAAATTGTAAAGAAGGCCATAACAGCATTTGCCCAATGGTCATGTCACTACTCAGTACCAAGCAGATCTCAAGACCCTACCAGGTTACAACATTAGATTTCCATTTCTTTAAGGTGATCTATTCTTGCACTGTAACGCATTTTTTATCGAAACGCAATATTCACACAAATAGGCCCTTGAGAATTCTACTAGTATTCAGCATTTAAAACATAGGCACAAATGACTTACTTAAAAAAAGCTATGAGGAGATTCACCATAATAATATATTGCACAAAGAGGTAGACAGCTTGAAGAAATGGAGTCAGCCACGTTCCTGCAGAACCACATAATTCTTTGACTTCTGAGTCCTCGGCACAAACTTAAAAAAAAACAAAAAAAAAAAACACACACTTTAACAAGTTAACTAAGTACGCTTACTCCTAGTGAGCATACTTCTGATAAAACTACTTTCCTGTACCTTTCCTAAAGCTGGAGCAGTAAAATGTCTTACTATTTTTAGCTGTAACTGTCTTAAAGGGAATGTGTCATCAAAAAATGAGTAATTGATTAAGTCCCGTTTTTATGTCAAACATTTTTTAGGAATTTTTTTTTTTTTTTCATTTTTCATATCACTTTTAATATTTAATAATTCTTAAGTCTTGCAGTTTTCACTTTGGCCACTAGGCCTTGTTTGCACTGCTTAACAGCAGTCAGAGAGATGCTTTACAGTAGTTTCATGTACATAGGAGACATAAGACTGACTCAGTCCCATTGACTTCTGTAGGAGAGTTTTCTAGTCATGCTCTGTGATCTGGGAAGAAATCAGTGTGCAGGGAGGTGAAAGGGTGAACTGTGACTATCTCCTCTTGTGACTGGTGGATCCTGTGTAATCTATTCACATTGGTGTCACCTTTCAGTTTTACCCTCTTTGTGCTGTTAATGAGCAGACAACTGAGAATCTCACTCTACAGAACAGGAAGTGTCAGACAATTATTAGGCTTAGTGTGCACAGTGAAAACTGCAGGACTTAATTATGAAAAAACATTGAAAGTGATATGGAAAATTAAGAAAAAATATAGCCAAAAATTCTTAAATGTGTGTAACATAAATACGTGAGTTAAACAATAAGTCATTTTTGATTACACATTCCCTTTAAAGAATGAGGAGTGGCAATCAATATGGGAACCACTGAAACTTTGAAGGGGTTGTTGTCCCACTGAAGCATTTTGACCGATTTTGCCCCCTGGTTTAAGGGAACAGTTGATGACATTTATAGCAGTACTACTCAGATACTTTTTACAGTTATCATATGAAGTGGTTTAGAACAGGGACAACTATTTATGTTACACTTGACTTATGTTAAAATGATTAAAGAGTAACACAATGGAGGAGATTTAACATAATTTGTGCAAAAGCGGAACACTGGCCATAACAGCCACTTAAGCTGCTGCTTTTGTCAAATGGCCTCTGAAAAACTAGGTCTACAATCTCATGGGTTCCTCAAATGTTTCCTTGCACTTCTTTCAATAAATTTATAAATCTCCCTTAATATAAAACAGCAGTGATAAAACTTTATAAAATGAAATTATTTTTTTTTACCATCTATTTCATAAGCATACACTTCCCCAAACATCATCCAATAAGGCTGGAAAACAATATTCCTAGCAAGGGTCCAGGTTGGTGATTCATGTGGATAAAGAATTGCCTGTCTTGGGACACCAAAACTCAGGAGTACAACAGCCATAATTACGACAATGTAAAACATATTTGAAACCTGTTGTACATAAAGAAAAAAGTGTATTATTTTCCAATAACCATGAACAGCATGTGCATAATGCACATCACACTGCAATGTCACTGAAGTGTGCGGACGTACCATTTTGCCAATCATCATTACATATGGTCCAGCTTGTTGATTGACGGCCAAAAAATCCAGTAATCTGACATACCAGAAAATGATATTCAGACAATATGTCAGTCTCCCAGCAAGAAAAACTGAATTTTCAGCATTTTTATCGTCATCCACAACATCATCCTCATCATGGTTTACTGGGGTTTCCATGGCATAATTATACGCTCCAAGTCTCAGCCCACATCCAATGAAGAAAGTAACGATAGCAATTGTATCTGTGATATTAAAATAGTCCCCAAACCAAACCTTTATCTTTTGATTTACTTTGCCAGCCTCAGACATAAAAATCTGCAATAGAAAAAAAAAAATTACTAAAAGATCTAAAAGTTATTTTTTTGCCTATGCGCTTTTCACCTTAACAGCTTTTACAAACTAAGGAAATAACATAAAACAAACTTCGGGCCTATCGACATGTCAAGGAATTATAGTCTGTTTTCGACGTGGATTCGGAATTTTAAACCCGTCTAAAACCATCCTCCTAGACCGGAACAGAAAAACAGTTGTAGTCTACATGACTGATTTTCGGAGGATAGATTTCAAAACTGTTGTTTTTTTCAAAAAAATTTGGAACACGTTCATTCTTTCGCTGTATTTCACTTGGAAAATGTCAGAAAATGTACTATTAAGTCAATGGGATAGCATGAAAAACGACCAGAAAGCTTTAGCGTTTTTATGGCGCGTCAAAAAAAGGACTAATGCACTGGGACGAAAATGATTGAAAAACCAAACCTGAAAACTGCGGCAAAAAACTAAAACGGAGTTAAAAATCCTCAGGTTTTCTGTAAAATACTGTTCAAATTCTAGTTTGATTTTGATTAAAAATCCAACAAGTATTACGTCCTTGTCGTGTGGACGCAGCTTTAGGCTATGTTCACACAGCGTAATTGCGGCGCGTACAGTACAGTGACAGATGTGTGCTTTCATTGTTTTCTCTTTAGGAATATTCAAATAAATTTGTGTATGCTTTTATCTAGTCATCGTCTTGGTCGTGCTGGACTATCAGTGGATTATCTGTACTACGTTAGCTGCTTGCTTTGGCAGTGTCAGGGCACTGTGCACATACAGATGGAGTTGGCTTCACCAATTTCCCCCCTGTGAGTACATACCGGCCATAATTACGCCGGGTGCTTTGGGAGTCGCACTGAGCAGCGCACACTCCCACGGTGTGGGGGGGGGCTGCCGGCAGCCAGCCGGCCCCATTGACATTCATTACTCGCGGCGCATACAATATGATCGTGGGGAGCGAAGTCCATAGTTTCTATAATTTCGGCACGCATCTCGCCCGTATTAGAGCGCAAATACGACGCGAAATGCACGACGAAATTTGCCCTTGTGAACATACCCTGTGTGAAGCTTCACAGCAAAATACTGTGAAAATGCTGCAGAACAAGAAATATAGTAAACGATTTAACCATAAGAAAATAAATTACAATAAAAGCATACTCATTAAGACAAGCGTGCCAGCTGGGAGCCCAAAAAAAAAAAAAAAAAAATCAAACTGAACCCGCATCAATCTCAAGTCGCTGTTCTTGAAAGAAACACTTTTTTTAATTTAAAGAAAAAAATTCTTACTAGCAAGGATAAAAGCTTTTTTAAAAGGGAAAATGCAAATTTTAGAAATTCACCCTGAAAAGGCTATGTTCACACGGCTAATTTGGCGGGACGAAATTTAACGCCCGAATTACGCCGTGGGGAGGGGGGGGGGCCCGGGAGCGGGGGAAAAAGGGGGGCCCGGGGGGCACTTCGCCCCCCATTGACTACCCTGCTAGCGGGCGAAAAACCCGCAAAAAGGGGACAGGTAAAATTAAATTCCCCCCCCGGGGAAATTGGGCCGGGGCGGAAAGAGAGGAGAGTAATAAAAAGGTTCTTTTATGAGAATGTAAATTTCCCGAAAATGAATGGGGCCGTTTTGGGCCCCCGTAATTGGCGCACTTCGGCGCGAAATTAGGGCCCGAAATACCCCCCATTTTTAACCGTTGAAATGGCTAAGGGTGCTTTCCCCGGGTGGTTTTTGATGCTTTTTTTTGGAGCGTTTTTTGGCAACAATGTATTCATTAATTGCTGTGTCTTTCTGCACAAAAACCGCATCCAAAAAACGCATCAAAAACGCACCGTGTGAAAGCACCCTAAGTGTAGTAAACTCTTTGGCATGAAGAAAAGCTTTAGCTGCTCAGTTTAACTCCAATCAAGTGGCAAAAGGCATCATGCGAAAGGTCAAAGCCCTTGCAGTCAACGCCTACCTACTGATAAGGATTTTAACTAGATATTTTTGTTATCCAAACCTATTCTCTCACTAAACCCATTATTGCTCAAATAATCATCTCTGTTGATAAGAAATATAATATGTAAATTCCGAACCTGTAAACATTCATTAAAATCAAGAACCCACCTCTCGAATTTTCTCAATTGCTGCAGTAAAGATGTATGCAATTACAATCCACTCTTGGGCAGAGGGAAATGGCTCCAGCTTCACAAGGACCACAAAAGTAAAAAGCATAAGAAATGCCAAATAAAACAGCTAAGAGAGTGAAACAGAAAAAGAATGTTAGTTGTTGGAGGCTGGTAGATAAGCTCTAATAATGTTACGGTCATTTTTGTATCTAAAAGGGAAAAAAAAAGAAATAATGAAGAAAAGAAAGAAAAACCCCTAATCTATAGTTTTGTGGATCAGGACATAAAAAAACAGCTGGTCCAAATAAACAACAGCACTTAATAGATTCTACTATGTTATTACTTGTTTGACAAAAATGAAGCCATAGGCCGCGTTTACACGGCATAGGACAAATACCGGTCGGAAAATCGCGACCGGTATTTGCTCCATTTCTGGCACGCAGGGGGCGGCTTTTCACTGCGGTTTGGGGTTTTCAACCCCCCCCCCCCTTCGCCCCGTAGTTCATTTTCATTTTCCAAAAACCCGGGGGGAAAGATGAACTGTACAAGGGTTTTTAGACCCCCGGCGGTCTCAAAAACTCGGCGGAAAAACGTGCGGGGGACGCTCAGGATTTTCCTTTAAAAGGGTCCGTGTTAAGGCCGTATACAGATGGCTTTCAAAACCAAAAACCATCTTTAAAACAACAAAAAAAATGAAAAAAAAAAAAAAAAAAAAAAAAAAAAAAAACACTACATCCCATGCATCAACAGCTTGTAGAACCCTATTTAGCAGCAGGAACTGGAAGTAACAATTTTCTGAACTATTATTCTCACTCTGGAGGAATTTTGGCTCACTACGTTCCTTCAGTTCACAGAGAATTGTGGGCATTGGTTTATGCATAGCTCTTTTAAAGGGGTTTTGTCATGAAGTAAAATTGAGGGAAGCTTTAGAAAAGAAATAAATTTTTTCACCTTTCATTTTTATTAAAAATTCTGCACCGATTTTGTTTTAGGTTTTCCCTTTGTGATCCATTGTTTACAGCTGTCTCCGGGGATAGACCAGGGCTGAGAGCCCTCTGTCCTGGTCAGACATGCCAGACATCACTTCTCCTCTCGGGCAGCTACGAGTTTTAAACCCCCGGGTGCTGTCCCCTTACTCCCCCCTCTGTAATCCCTTTTAATTAGTCCCAAAAAGTGCAAATAAAAATGAAACCCCAAAGAGGTCGTGCATTTTAAAGAAAAAAAACACCAACAAAAAAAAAACCACAGGGGTTTTGGGTTTCCCACAGGGATTTTAACCTAGACCCTTTTGCCTGGAGGCAAAAACTTTACCTCTCGCTACGCACAATGCTTTACATAAACAGACCTTTTTACAGGAAAAAAGGCATGGTGATGTCATCCTTGGGGTTTTATGATATGCAATTCAAACAAACACACACTCTTCTACACACAGGCTAAAGAGCTCATGCAGGAGGTATGAAATAGTGTGGCAAAACCCCTTTTAAGGGATGTTCAACAAATATTTGGGGGTGTACTTTTTGGGGTAATTGCAGTGCAATGTGCCCCTCACAAATATAGTAAAATCACAGCACTCTGATTACCCAACGTTTTCCCCGGCAAACCTAACCGTATGTAATAAATTTTAAACTCCAGAGAGCATGTCCTTTCCCAATACAAGTGGCTGCAGCCAGCAGGCGAACACAAAAACCACTTTAATGAAGGGTGATCAAATGATTTACCATGAAAGTTTTCGATTGATAACATCATCAAGTTACTCATTTGTATTACCAAGTTTGTAAAGTATCCGGCGAACCTACTTTGGTCAAAGGCTCATTGCAGTTCTCTTCGTTCAGGTCAGGTATTGATGTGCACAGTAAGTTTCTCTTTATTTTGCAGAACCCCAGCCAGTATTTTGTTCTATAAAGCGAGATAAAAGGGGCAAGCCTCCCTTTAGACAATACCAGGTTGTGTAAATGAAATCTCATACTTCCAGGGATGAATGCATCGCTGTGCTTCCTGAGGACAGGAAGACTAACTCACAAAACAGCCTAAAAAAAACAAAATTCATAAAACATCAGGAAGGATAAACTAAAACAGTCTAGCACTTGGATAAACGTGAATAAAGGTCGCCTTTATGTACTTATCAAGGGGCACAGAAAACCAAACAAGATATTCCTTCAATAAACGGGAATGTTTTTTAAAACTGCAATGAAAGGTAACACCTCAACTAGGAGACCAATATATATAACGCTGGGAGGCCAATAACCTTTCTACTAAAAGTAAATAGGGAAATTTTGTGGCACCGGTTTATGGCTGCTGTAAACCAAGTCTCTAAACTGCTGTTCACAGTTCAAAGTAGGCGATACATTCCCTCCAGGAGTCACAAGATGAAAAACTCAGATATTCTTTTAATATTGCCTTCTAATTCCCCGAAAATAAGACCGTGTCTTATATTAATTTTTGCTCCTAAGGACGAGCTAAAACTAATTTTTAGGGGATGTCTTATTTTTCAAGAACAAAAATTCAGATTTAATGTTGAACAAATAATCAACATGTATTATTATACTGTAGTGATTTCATCACAAACATCAGCATAAGCAGCCAAGCTCTGAATTGCATAAAAAAAAATGCACTACGTCTCATTTTCGGGGAAACAGGGTATGTGGTTGACTTGTATAAGGACTAATCGGATTGCATTATAGAAACGCAATAAACGTTACTTTTATAAAATTCTGAAACACATTTTAAAACCATCCCAGCGGTCACTGTTTGGTTATGAACAGTACTGTGCTTCGGATTGGGTACAAGTGGTTCAGCTGGACATGAATTTTGCAGACTATCTCCTTTCCAGACAGGAAAAAGGAACACTACCCTTTCTTTTACCTGTCTGGAAAGCTGGCGATTGGCAAAATTCAGGTCCAGCTGAACCAGCCCAAATCTGACCACCACCACCATCTATGAAAATGTCAAAAACCACGCAGATATGAAGTAGTAAAATTCCTAAAGACAAAAACATATCTGTCTTCCAACAGTCATACTCACAGTGTTAAACCAAAATTTCACGATTGGTGCATGGTAGAATGCATAGAACTTCTGGGTAATGGGAAGCCGACGGGTTTTCGTTTGCGTCTCAATTTCAGTCTTCACATCGGTACTGTCGAAAGCCTGAACTTCCTTAAACACATTCTGAAGACAAAAAAAAAAAAACAACTTATGTACAAATACAAAAGGTATCGTTTCTACTACTTCTACAAAAATCTGAATTGTTTCTAATCATGTCAGTGGAATTTCTTTGAAAGCAAAATGACATCAGTTGGCTCCAGAGTGCCAACAATAAGGTTTTCACTTTTTCCTCTATGGGCGTTTAGAGACAGTAAGGGTGCTTTCACACGTTTTTTGGTGCAGAAATGGACAGCATTAATTGCTATGCCTTTCTGCACGAAAAACGCAGGTGCGTTTTGGTACGTTTTTTCGGATGAGTTTTTTGTGCAGAAAGTTAATGCTGTAAATTTCTGCCCCAAAACCGCATCCAAAAATGCATCAAAACGCACCTGCGTGTGAAAGCACCCTAAAGGGGAAGGTGAACTGCGAATTAAACATATCTGCCATTTGTGGCATGTAAGGCTATGTTCACATGGCTAGTTGCAGTGCGTACAGTACGGCCCGCAATTACGCCGGGTGTTCAAGAGCTCGCGCCGAATGGCGCGTACTCCCCCGGCGCGGGGGAGCCGGCAGCTCGCTGGCCCTATAGACCCATTACTCGCTGCGCATAAGCGCCGCGAGTAAATGACATGTCAATTATCTCCCTGCGCCTACAATACAATCGTATTCTATACACGGGGAGAGGAGGCGTAATCCATAGTTCTCTATGAGAACAATGGATTACTGTAATGGTTGGGACGCATTTCTCTTGTATTAGAGCGCAGTACGCACTCAATACGTGGCGAAATGCGCCCCAAAATAAGCCGTGTGAACATAGCCTTACAGTGACAACAATCTAATGTAGAAGCTATGATTGCTCTTATACCTGCAAAACTTAACTAGCCTAGTGATAAACAGCACACTTCTACAAGAAGGACTGTTCGTCAATGAACAGGACACCGCCCACTGGACTCCTATCCCAAGAATGAGCACGGGTTCTCCAAAACCTTCTCTCACTAATCTTTATACCAATCTGCTCAGCTCCTCCTGCTCTATAACAGGATGTTGGCAGATCAAACCGGATGCATATTATGACAGATTCCCTTGAAATGCTTTCTACATACCATAGCAATGTTTTCTGGTAGATTTTGAAAGTTATTTTCACTGTCATCCATTGACATTTGATGGGCATCCTGAGATTGTGGGATATGGGACATTTCTGCTTTTGTTTTATATTCAAGCATCAGAATTGCAGGAGGGATCAAAATGCTCAGAATCACCTAAATTATCATAAAAAAAATAGGTCACAATGACTTCTTTAGTAAAACATGGCTGCAAATTACACACACATTACATAGTACAAGAAGCATGCTAATACATAACCAAAAGGTCAATTGATTCCAATCATTCTATGCTCCATAAAATTGGAGGTTAAAGAGGTGTTCTCGCCACATTGATTAGCTTAAAACACATAGGCAAAAGGTAACTAACGACTATCACCCAATACATTGCTGTTCTCATTTTGCTTTGTTTAGGGGAGAAAATCTCCATCTCTTGCTTGTTTACACAAACTTCCCTAGGTTACCAGCTCTCTCTCTCTCTGCATGCACATATGCACTCCAGCAGCCTAGTCCATTTCCATGGGGAGGTCCAATTCCCCAACTGACGTGGGACCTATTGCATAAAACATGGATTGTCTCCTTTATAATTCCTATTGTTAGCTAGCATAATACTATTAACGCCCCTGTTATGCAGCTCTATCAGGGTGCTGCTACTGTACTCCTTACCATAGTTGTTACTTTCAAATCTTCTGCACTCATGTCACTGTGACGGGATCAGCCAGGAATAGCAGAGCTAATGTATCAATCACTGCTATAACCCCCCCCACAACCTGACCAGGAAGTGGGTGCCTGAATCCATTACAAATAACAAAACACATAAAAAAATATATATATATTTTGTATGCCTTCTGCAGTTTTATCAATAGACATATGGAAGTTTACACTGAAGCTACTTGTGCAATGAAATGCAAAATTGTTTTGCCCACAAAACCACACTTTCCTGTGAAACTACGCCCTGTTCTGTGAATGTATACCCCTTTCACTGAATGTTGCACAAAAGTATCTAAAAACTGCATAAAATACATAATAAACATGGCATAGAGCATGAATGCCATTATTTGGAGCAGTAAATATGCATTGTGGTTTTTTCTGGCTGCAAAATTCCATTACTTACTTCTGAATGACACTGCACAACCTTAAAGGGGTTGTCTCATTATTGATTTGCAGCATACCTCAGTTATTGTGTGTCTGGTGGATTTTTGAAATCAGGGGCGTGCAGCATCTCCTCCCCTCCTCCCTTCACCTACGTCATCATGCCAGTGCTCGCTCCCCATGCTCAAGTCATTCTGTCTCAGCATTGGGAGTGAGACTATCTTTGTGGTCCTGACAAACTATAATAGTTTGTCTAGATCACTGAAATTGCTGCCTCATGCTGCCTCGGAGCAACTGAAAAGTCCTAAAACCTTACTGTGTGGGTGCTTTAGCTGGTATACTTCCACAGCAGCAGCGGTTTCTGTGTGGCTGAAAGGGTTAACCCTGTGTGCCTGCTCCCTCCTGTGAGGGGCTGCTCTCTCCACAGATTGAGGAGAGCAGGGATGGCGTTAATCTGTGGTCAGTACAATGTGAGAGCAGAGAAGTGTGTTACTATAATCACTGTGTGTCACTAATACAGCAGAGCAGGGAGGGATATGAACCGTATACATGCCACCCTGATCTGTTCTATTAGTATAGTCAAAGCTCCATAGACACCATATGATTATAGTAACACACTTCACTGCTGTCACATCCTACTGACCACAGATCAACGTCATCCCTGCTCACCTCAATCTGTATAGAGAGCAGCTCCCACAGCAGTGAGCAGGCACCCACAGGGTTAATCCAGGCAGCACACCCACCTCAGCTACATGGAAGCCGTAGAGCCCCCCTCCCTGCTGTGCCTACATTAGCACAAGTGGCCTCATACTGTGTAGGACGAGCTCTGTGCGTGCTCCCATCTCCGACCTGCATTGAGAAGCTGCTGACATCACCAGCGCCAGCAGCCAGTGAGAGAAAAATCAACAGGTCAGTGGCTAGAGTGATCTGAGGAGCTGATGCACTCCTACTACCAAGGATAACTAAAAATCAGTAGGACATTTGTAATGAACATATATTGCAAAGCTGCTTGTTTTTTTAAGATCTTTTAATTAAAACCCAATCATTGTAGAGAGACAACCCCTTTAAAGAAAAGTTTACACACTAAAAATCTGTGGGTTTTCTGATGTATTTCACCCACTGCAATGAATTTAGGACCATCTGAATGCCCAAGTTTTCCTTCACTTGTGACCTTAACTATAAAAAAGGGCTTTCTGATTTCATGCAAATAAAGTTAGATCTTTGTACAAATAAAAAGTTATACAACTCCATAAATATACTTTGTACTTCAGCTTCTCATCCTTTTCACAGTATTTGTTTGCAGTCAGTAAATGAGACCACACTCGTTTACTGGTTCGCTGCCTTTGAAAGAAAACAAAAACGTTCTCATTCACAGGCCACAAACAAATAGCTTTAGGGCTTGTTCACACGCCGTTTTGGATCCTTTTTACGGATCCGTTTTTGGCACTTGAAAAGCGCATCCGGAAAGTGGATTCGCAAAACGCAGCATTGGATACTTTATTTGGATCCATTTTGAATGCTTTTTCACTTGCGTTTTACGCATCCGCTTTCCGGATGCGTTTTCAGAAGGACGGGGAGAGTCAGTCAGTCTCTCTCTCTCAGCAGCACCTCGTCCTCCCACAGCAGCACCTCGTCCTCCCACAGCAGCACCTCGTCCTCCCACAGCAGCACCTCGTCCTCCCACAGCAGCACCTCGTCCCAGCTCACCTCGTCCTCCCACAGCAGCACCTCGTCCCATGCTTTCACTCGTACGCATCCCACTACAGCACCTCGTTCCCAGCGGAACTCGTCTCTCCTCCACAGCAGCATCTCTCCCCAGCTCACCTCGTCCTCCCACAGCAGCACCTCGTCCCAGCGCACCTCGTCCTCCCACAGCAGCACCTCGTCCCAGCTCACCTCGTCCTCCCACAGCAGCACCTCGCCCCCAGCTAAACTCGTCCACTCACAGCAGCACCTCGTCCCAGCTCACCTCGTCCTCCCACAGCAGCACCTCGTCCCAGCTCACCTCGTCCTCCCACAGCAGCACCTCGTCCCAGCTCACCTCGTCCTCCCACAGCAGCACCTCGTCCCAGCTCACCTCGTCCTCCCACAGCAGCACCTCGTCCCAGCTCACCTCGTCCTCCCACAGCAGCACCTCGTCCCAGCTCACCTCGTCCTCCCACAGCAGCACCTCGTCCCAGCTCGCCTCATCCTCCCACAGCAGCACCTCGTCCCAGCTCACCTCGTCCACGCCGATCAGCAGCCCCCGATCTCCAGCGCCGCCGCTCACCTGCCCCGCTTACCTGCAGCCGCGCCGGTCCCGCCATCCAGCTGCCACTCACCTGCGCGATCCAGCCCTGCTCACTGCGCTTTTCGCATCCGCTTTCAGGATGCAAAGCGCAGCTGTTACGTACCAGGAGTGTGGAGCACTTTTGGACAAGTGCCAAAAGCGGACTCCATTATTTCCTATGGGCTTTCACTTGCGTAAACCGCAAGAAGAATTGACATGTCAATTCTTAAAGCGGATCCGAAAAGCGCAGTGCAGGAGAGCTCTCAAGCGCATCAGCGATCTCCCGTGGGAACAGCGATGCGCTTTTGCCATTCAACTCAATGTTAATCACACTGACAATTATTAGATCCGTTTTGCGGAATCGTAAAACGGATCTGTAAAACGGATCACAAAAACGCCGTGTGAACAAGCCCTAACAGTGGTAAGAAATTGAAATACACAGTTTTTTACTTTATATACATTTTCAACATATAACATTAAACAAACCGGTTAGGTGCTGTATGCTTCCTCAGAGCAGGATGTAAGAGGGTGAAAAGCTGAGCTCTGTGGTATATAGGGTTATATGATAGAGGAGAGAAGCTGATCTCTGTGATATATAGTGTTATATTATAGAGGAGAGAAGCTAAGCTATGTGATATATAGGGTTATATGATAAAAGAGGGGAGCCGAGTTCTGTGATACGTAGGGTTATATCATAGAGGAGAGAAGCTGATCTCTGTGATATATAGTGTTATATTATAGAGGAGAGAAGCTAAGCTCTGTGATATATACGGTTATATGATAGAAGAGAAGCTGAGGTCTGGGATATATAGGGTTATATGATAGAGGAGAGGAGCTGAGCTCTGTGATATATAGGGTTATATCATAGAAGAGAGAAGCTGAGCTCTGCGATATATAGGGTTATATCATAGAAGAGAGAAGCTGAGCTCTGTGATATATAGGGTTATATGATGGTGGAGAGAAGCTGAGCTCTGTGATATATAGGGTTATATGATAGAGGGAGAGAAGCTGAGCTCTGTGATATATAGGGTTATATGATACACGGAGAAAAGCTGAGCTCTGTGATATATAGGGTTATATGAGAGAGAAGGGAATTGAGCTCTGGGTTATATGATAGAGTAGAAAAGCTGAGCTCTGTGATATAAAGGGTTATATGATAGCGGGAGAGAAGCTGAGCTCTGTGATATATAGGGATATATGATACACGGAGAAAAGCTGAGCTCTGTGATATATAGGGTTATATGATAGAGGGGGGAAAGCTGAGCTCTGTGATATATAGGGTTATATGATAGAGGAGTGAAGCTGAGCTCTGTGATATATAGGGATATATGATACACGGAGAAAAGCTGAGCTCTGTGATATATAGGGTTATATGATTCAGACAATTATTTCTAAGCAAAAAGCAGAGTAAATCCTAATAGGATGCTGTAAGGCCGTGTTCACACGGCTTATTCACGGCGGATTTGTGCGCCGTATTGAGCGCACAAATCCGCCGTGAATACGGGGCGGGACGGGGTCGGGGCCGGAGCGCGGCGGGGGCGCCGCTCCCGGCCCCATATGACAATGCATTGTTTACGGCGCGTCCGCGCCGTAAATAATGTGCATGTCACTTCTCCCCCCCGCGGCGGATTTGCCGAGCGGGGAGGAGCGACGGAATCCACTGTTCTCTATGAGAGCAGTGGATTACCGTAATGACTCCGACGGATTGGCGCCGTATTGAAGCGCAAATCCGGCGCGGAATACGGCGCCAATCCGTCGGCAAATAAGCCGTGTGAACAGGGCCTAAGAGACGGCTAAAGTCCAACCTGTTCCACACCACAGAGTGACCTTAATTTTTCTTTGCATCAGTGTGTGTGCAGAGCAAATGTTCAATCGTTGTATGTGGACGAGGTAAGCAGGACTTTCACAATGTCTTTCAGGAATCCTGTCAGGATTTCGGTTGCTTTTTATGCAGAAATTCAGCATCACATCATATAACCCCATATATTACAGAGCTCAGCTTCTCTCCTCCATCATATAAACCTATATATCACAGAGCTCAGCTTCTCTCCCTCTATGGCTCTGTTTCTCAACTCCAGTCCTCAAGACCCACCAACAGGTCAAGTTTTCAGGCTTTCTTCAGTATAGCACAGGTGATATAATTATTGTCAGTGCATTCTGTGGGAGACCCTGAAAACACGACCTGTTGGTGGGTCTTGAGGACTGGAGTTGAGAAACACTGCTCTATCGTATAACTGTGTATCCCAGAGCTCAGCTTCTCTCCTCTATCATATAACCATATACACTCACCGGCCACTTTATTAGGTACACCATGCTAGTAACGGGTTGGACCCCCTTTTGCCTTCAGAACTGCCTCAATTCTTCGTGGCATAGATTCCACAAGGTGTTGCAACGATGCTCAATTGGTACCAATGGGCCCAAAGAGTGCCAAGAAAATATTCCCCACACCATGACACCACCACCACCAGCCTGAACCGTTGATACAAGGCAGGATGGATCCATGCTTTCATGTTGACGCCAAATTCTGACCCTACCATCCGAATGTCGCAGCAGAAATCGAGACTCATCAGACCAGGCAACGTTTTTCCAATCTTCTACTGTCCAATTTCGATGAGCTTGGGCAAATTGGAGCCTCAGTTTCCTGTTCTTAGCTGAAAGGAGTGGCACCCGGTGGTCTTCTGCTGCTGTAGCCCATCTGCCTCAAAGTTCGCCGTACTGTGCGTTCAGAGATGCTCTTCTGCCTACCTTGGTTGTAAACGGTGGCTATTTGAGTCACTGTTGCCTTTCTATCAGCTCGAACCAGTCTGCCCATTCTCCTTTGACCTCTGGCATCAACAAGGCATTTCCACCCACAGGACTGCCACTCACTGGATGTTTTTTCTTTTTCGGACCATTCTCTGTAAACCCTAGAGATGGTTGTGCGTGAAAATCCCAGGAGATCAGCAGTTTCTGAAATACTCAGACCAGCCCTTCTGGCACCAACAACCATGCCACGTTCAAAGGCACTCAAATCACCTTTCTTCCCCATACTGATGCTCGGTTTGAACTGCAGGAGATTGTCTTGACCATGTCTACATGCCTAAATGCACTGAGTTGCCGCCATGTGATTGGCTGATTAGAAATTAAGTGTTAACGAGCAGTTGGACAGGTGTACCTAATAAAGTGGCCGGTGAGTGTATATCACAGAGCTCCTCTCCTCTATCATATAACCCTATATATCAGAGCTCAGCTTCTCTCCTCTATAATATAAACCTGTATATCACAGAGCTCAGCTTCTCTCCCTCCATCACATCCTGCTCTCAGATAGAGCAGCATAAACCACATTATAGGTTCGCTTTAAACTTTCTATGGATAAAACCAAAAAATCCCCTTTAAATGGTTTGTATTAAAAAAAAAATAAAGAAAAAAAACAAGACAAGCTGGGACTGGTAAACCTTAAAACAATGCTATGTTGTTCCTCACTGTTCCCCCAACAGAGGACATTACATAAATCATTTATGTGACGCTGCAAGCAGTCAATGACTCCAGTGGTCACTGCTTGCATGTACAGTACAATACCACTGAGAATTTTATTGTCTGCAGAATCGCATGTTTATTATCCGTGACGAATGAAATCCTTGCTTACTGCTGAATGGCATTGCAAAGTCTAAGGCCTCGTTCACACGGCTTATTCTGCCGCGGATTGGCGCCGTACTGCGCGCCGGATTTGCGCTGCAGTACGGCGCCAATCCGCGGCAGCAATTACGGTAATCCACTGCTCTCATAGAGAACAGTGGAATCCGTCGCTCCTCCCCGCTCGGCGACTCCGCCGCGGGGGGAGAAAGTGACATGCACATTATTTACGGCGCGGACGCGCCGTAAACATTGCATTGTCTTTGGGGCCGGGGAGCGGCGCCCCCGTCGCGCTCCGGCCCCGCCCCCGTCCCGCCCCTTATTCACGGCGGATTTGTGAGCTCAATACGGCTCACAAATCCGTCGGGAATAAGCCGTGTGAACACGGCCTTAGACCAAGTTCACACACTTAACAAGGACCGATGGGGAACTATGGAGAAACAGTGGTTTTATGAGTAAGGGCTCGTTCACACAGCTTAGCCTGGGACGGATTCCAGCTGTATTGCGTGCCGTATTTGCGCTGCAATACAGCTGGAATCCGTCCCAGGCATCACGGTAATCCACAGTTCTCATATAGAACTATGGATCACGTCTCCTCTTCCCGCTCAGCGGAGAAAGTGACATGTCAATTATTTACAGCATGTACGCGCCGTGAATAATGAATGTCTATGGGGCCAGCGAGCTGTCAGCTGTCAGCCGGCGTAATTGCGGGACAAAATACGTCCCGCAATTAAGTCAGCAATAAGCAATGTGAACTGGCTCTAAGGGTATGTTCACACGGTGTATTGCGGCATGCACTGTACACTGCAATACGCTGGGTGTTGTAGAAGTACGCGCTGGCCAGCGTGTACTTCTAAAGCACAGGGGGGCCGGCCCCATTCACTATAATTATGAATGGCACATCAGCACGGTGAAGAAGTGACAGGTCTCTTCTCTCTATCAGGGTTCAATACATGTGTATTGTATGCCGGGGAAACGGACATAATTCATAGCTCTCTATAACAGCTATGAATTACCGTAAATGTGCGGCACATTTCGGGTATATTGAAGCACAAATACGCACCGAAATGCGCCCCGTAATTATGCCGTGTGAACATACCCTAAAGTTTTTTTTTGTTTTTTTTTTAGCAGTTTCCACCTGTGGACAGTTTAAAAAAAAAAAAAAAAACACACAACATACACACACCTAACTCTGACAACCCCTTGGGTGAATTATACCAAATAAAACATGGTGTCTAATTTGAGTGAAAATAAAAGGAAAAAATGACAAATAGAACAATCTAACAGAAGTGGCATGTGGACAACTAACCACCATCAAAAGTTACCAACATCTCTCAGTCCTAGAAACTAGAACAGATACAATTAAGACTTTAGAAACATAAGACTTTGAATTGTAAGTGATGGAATGATTAAGGCTATGTTCAAACGGCATAATTGCGGGACGTAAATACGCACCGCAATTACGCCGGGACTTCGGGAGCTCGCGCCGACTCCTGCAGGGCTGCCGGCCCCATAGACATTATACGTCCCAATTTCACCCGTGTGAACATAGCCTTAGAAAAGAAAATATGTCAACAATTAAACAAACGGGGTAAAAGCAGAATACCACCTTATACCAGGAATTCTTTCTCATATTTAATCTTCCCATCCACATATCAGACAGCAGCATCTGAGTACAAGTGTGTGCAACAAAATTGCGAAGTCGAGAAGATACAGCAAGCTTTAAGCAGGTAGAATTACTCCAATTTTTCAGCTCGTATGTAAGAAGCTTCATTGCCATAGTTTCATCTTGTTTAAAGGATTGATCTAGCAAGTCTACTGCCAGTTGTCCAAATTCACTGCAAAATATTTTAAAATAAAAGTTACTACATGAGGTGAGTTTACAAAACTATAAACCATGGATGCCCTGGCTCTAACATCACACCATTTAGTGGATTGCTAAGTGCTTGTCAGGTGACAAAAGCTTGGGCTACAGATCATTTCTCTTAGGTGTATTTGGGAACATGAAAGTATTCCCACCACATTGATTAGCTTTTAACATGTCGGCAAAAGGTAAATAAAAACGGTCTCTAAATACAATGCTGTTCGGATTTTGCTAAATTTCAGAGCTAAAACTGTTCTGATCTCCTGCTTGTGTACACAAGCTTTCCTAGGTTACAGGCCACCTTTCCCTGCCCTGGCCAATGAGGTTACTAATACAGGAGCTTGTTTATCTTTGTAACATACAAAATGTAACTCTGAAGAGCTCTGTAGCCTTATGCACTGCTGTTTAAACCCATCATCACCAATGTCCCTCTAACAGACTCCTCTAGGAATAGAACCACCCACAGTCTGAGCAGGAAGTGGAAGCATGAAGCTGGCTGTAAAGAGCAAGCTCTGTGAAACAACCCGATGAGAAAATCCCTGTAAAACCACAAACAGACTTGCACTGTAGGCTCTTGACTATCTTCAGCCAAAAGCTGAGAAGAGCCAATGTGGATATGCTCTGTCATTAGCACGCTAGCAGCTGTATGCCAACTTTGGGAATCTCAGAGTCCTAAATGCCACCAATGAAGATGTTGGATACGTATGTAGGAGAATGCAAGTGGAAGCAGGAGCTGTGTTTTAAGTGAAACTTAAATATATTAAATTGCTAAACGCTAGATGTGTGGACATCAGATTCATGTGTTTTGGGTTTTTTTGAGCATCTCAATAGTCAAAGCATTACTATGTTGTTCCTGCTTGCACCTGTTAGAACTTTCCCATTCTTCTTGGAAGGATGTGGATCCCAACATAGCTAAGGAGATGATTGTTTATTAAACCAAAAGATTATTACTAAGGATAGGCACTGAAAACAGATGATGAGAACTAGATCATAGTTTTCTAATTCATCCCAAGGCTGAAACCATACTTTTGGTGGACTACATATAAAAGGGGCAATTGCATACAAACAAATACAATCAAACATCTCAGCACACAAAACAATAGTCTCACATGGAGTTCCTATTGTAAATGCTAAGAAATACCTTGAATGCTCCTTTAGTTCTTCTGATGTGTCATCCACAACATCACTCTGCTTTGCTTCATAAGCCATGGAGCGGCACAATTTGCAGGCAACTAAAGCTTTAGCCATAGACTCCTCGCCATGCTGCCAAAAGAAAAGGGCCATCTTCTGCCTCTTCATCAGCACTGCCCAAACCAGCAGCTCATTAAATGGGTAAGGAAAGCGCTTCATTTCTGGATCATCAATGTCCACAATCTCGTCTTTGGTCCTTTTCTTTTTCCCGTCATCATTTGAAGCATCTTGCTACACAACATAACAATATAGTTTAGTTTAATTGACCAGCACACATTAGCAATGCTTGTTGAGCCAGAAAATGGTGCAAACACTACTGTTATACCCCATTTGTCAAACTCCAGATCCAGGGGTCAAAATCCAGCCTGCCGTTCATTATGAGGCTCACAAGAGCTTAAACACAGCTGGCAGGGATGGACAAGGTCTGGACACTGATGGACCAGATATCCACTATTCCCGGAGGACGTAGCCACAGGGAGCAGAGGCAATTTTGGAAGCTCCAGTGTACACCTTTCCAGCTCTCTGTTCAGCAACACATAGGCAGAGGCAAAACTCCAGCCACCCTCCAAGGCAGGAAGTCAAAACTTTATATCATCTATGTATATATTTTTGTGACAGAAAAGTGACACAATTACAAAAATTATAGCGCAACTTTTGCAGTTAAAAAGTAAATAAAAGTGAATAGATTTTTTTATTTTATTTTTTACAATTCTCCTTAGTATTTTTATTTTATTTTTAATTGTAATGTAAAAAAAATGCATAAGAATAAAGCTTAATGTATCGTGGGACATAAAAAAAAACAAAAAATTGAGTAGAATAATCAAAAGCAAGAAAACGTAAGCATTCAAACCTGTGTGTACTGTGGAAAAAGAAACAACCATTCCTGGAAACAACCCAGTCAGAAACTGGTTTATAGATTACCTTGTTTACAAATGATTATTTTTTGACGTAGAGCATAAAAAAGTAGCTAATACAACAAACTCATATCTCTCGCCTACAAAAGGCACAACCCCCAACTATTAAAATTACATGTTATATTTGTTATTTATTAGAGCAATAATAAGATGTAGATCATACATACAAACAATAAGGCCATGTTCACACGGCTTATTTCGCAACGGATTTGCGGCCGTATTTACGGCCGCAAATCCGTTGCGAAATCAGTTACAAACAAGTAACTGGCCGTTTTACATTGATTTTAATGGGAAATACGTGTCGTCGTTCAGACGACACGTATTTTCGTTCCGGATTGCGGCCGCAATCCGGCCGCAAAAACAATGTGCATGTCAATTATTTCCGGACGGATTCACCAACTATAATGAATGGGGATGGTGAATCAGTCGGGAAATCAGTTCCAAATAGGTGCCACACTTAGTGGCACTTATTTGAAACCGATTTGCAACTGATTTCGGAAAGTATTGAAGTCGGAAATCCGACGTGAATCAGTTTTGAAATCAGCCGTGTGAACATAGCCTAACAATGAAAAACTGCTAATTTATTTTAAAACAGTCTTAACACACAATGCCACTTAAACCCTCTCATAAGACCAAATACATATAAAAAGCATGTATATACAGATTAATTTACACTCAAAATTCACATCTCAAAAGTGAGTATACCCCTCACATTTTTGTAAATGTGATTGCATGGACACTAAAGATACAACGTAAAGTAATCAGTTGTCTAACAGTGTAAATTTGGTGTGCCCTCAAAATAACTCAACATACAGCTATCAATGTCTAAATCACTAGCAACAAAGTTGAAAACACTTCTAAGTGAAAATGGACAAATTGTGCCCAATTTGCCATTTTCCCTCTATGGTGTTAAACGACTCGTTAGTATTATAAGGTCTAAAGGCGTGAAAAGGGAACAGGTGTGTTAAATTTGTTGTTGCTGCTCTCACACTAGTCACTGGAAGTTCAACATAGCACCTTTTGGCAAAGAACTGTCTGAGGATCTAGAAAAAAAAAAAAAAGTTGCTCTCATAAAGATGGCCTAGGCTAGAAAATCGCTAACAACCTAGAACTGAGCTCCATCATGGACAAAACTGCGGTATGGTCTAACAAGACAGGTTCCACTCAGAACAGGCTTTGCCATGGTTGTCCAAAGAAGTTGAGTGCATGTGTTCCGCGTCATATCAAGAGACTGTCTTCTCAAGATAGATGTATGAGTGTTGCCAGCATTTCTGCAGAGGTTAAAGGATAGGAGGTTGGGGTCAGCCTGTCAGTGCTCAAACCATACACTGCACATCATACTAGGCTGCATGGCTGTCATCCCAAGAAGCAAGCCTTTTCTAAAGATGACACACGAGAAAGTTGCAAACTGCTGAAGACAAGTAGACTAAGGACATGGATTATTGGAACCATGTCTTGTGGTCTTATGAGACCAAGATAAACTTATTCGGTTCATATGGTGTTAAGCGTGTGTGGTGGAAACTAGGTAATAAGTACAAAGACAAGCGTTTCTTGCCTACAGTCAGGCGGGGTTGTGAGATTGTCATTGTTTGGGGCTGCATGAATGCTGCCGGCCGTGGGGAGCTAAAGGTCAGTAAGGGAACCGTGAAGTATGTACTGTGACATACTGAAGCAGAGCATGATCTCCTCCCTTCGGAAGCTGAGCCTCAGATCAGTATTTCAACATGATAACGACCCCAAACACACCTCAAAGACGACCACTGCCTTGCTAAAGAAAATGAGGGTAAGGGTGTGTTCACACTGTTTATTTGAACTCTAAATTTTCAACGACCAAATCAACGTCAAAAACTTGTCTTTTCAGACTAGGTTTTACAAAATTTCAGTGTTTCAGAAAGAAAATGGTTAATAGCCAGGGCAAAAAAATAGTGCCGAAAAATCCATCTAAAACTGTGTCAAGGTTTTACATGAGGTTTTGAAGGTCTTCATTGATTACTATTGGGATTTTCAGCATTGAAACAACTTCAAAAATTGACATGACACTTCTTTTTCAGTGCTCAAAACAGTGTCCAAAAGAAGCGCCTAAAACAAGTTAAAACCTTGTCGTGTGTGAACTAAAATTATGTTCTACATAAGAATCAAATGAAAAACTGGAGGAATGTTGGAGGCTTTTTTTATGTTGTTTTTGACTAGGAAACGCTCTGAAAACAGCATCAAAATCAGCTGTGTGAACATAACCTAAAGGTGCTGGCCTGGCCAAGCGTCTCCAGACCTAAACCCTATTGAGCATCTGTGGAGCATCCTAAAACGGAAGGAGGAGGAGCGAAAGGTCTCCAACATCCACCAGCTCCGTGATGTGGTCATGGAGGAGTGGAAGCCAATGGCTGCAACTGTGTGAAGCTCTAGTGAACCCCATGCCCAAAAGAGTTAAGGCAGATTAGAAAAGAATGGTGGCCACATAAAATATTGACACTTAGGGCCACATGTATGAAAACTGTCTAGGTCTAAAATTCCCTTTGTTGCCCGTAGCAACCAGAGTGCCCCGTTCATTTCATATAGTGCTCTGGCAAAAAATGAAAGGGGCGCTCTGTTTGGTTGCTCTGGGAAAAAAAGCTAATTTTAAATCTAGACATTTTACATAAATGTGGCCCTTACGGCACAATTTGTCCATTTTTACTTAGGAGTGTACTCACCTTTGTTGCCAGCTGTTTCGACATTGATGCTTGTGTGTTGAATTATTTTGAGGGCACACATTGACTACTTTACATTGCATCACAGTGTCATATCTTCAGTGTTGTCCCATGAAGAGATATAATACAATGTGAGGGGTGTACTGACTTTTGTGAGATCGATAAATAACACACATCCATTTTTTTTCTTTTTGTTAGTTAATCCTCAATCTAATAGGGCCAACATACAGTGATCTTTCCCAAGACAGTGTATGTTGAAAAAAATTGAATTCTGAGATCATTGTAACAGGGATTAAAAATAAAAAAGGTGTATTTTATTGGCCTATGTCCCTGCAATATTTTGGCTTAACAATAGAGCTTTTTTTTCAACCAGAATATATGGTATACAACACTGGCTGCCCTGCATGTTTCTGCTGCTGCATGTGGTGGCAAATGGCTGCACGACTTTGCCAGTAAAACAATGGCATTACCAGCAAACTGTGCAGCCACTGGCCACCTGTGGGGGTGGTGTTATCTGCAATGTTGGACTGTGCCTTTAAAAACAGGTTTTGGTTACAAAGTCTAGAGGTGATAAATAATCAGCCTAAGTACATATGTAAAATGTAACCAGGAGGCTAAACATGGTGAAAAAGCCCAAGCAGATAATAGAGAACAAACCAAACAGGCAGAACAAGGAACCCACCATACCTTTGGTTTATAAGGCTGTGCAGTTTTTATGAAGTGATTGTGTCTCATCTTCTCCTTTTTATCTGCTCGGCTTCCAAATGACTCGTGGGTTTTGCGCATCTGTGGTGTATTGCTTGAAGTGTTTCTCCCGGAACGCTGTGAAATACAATTCCATTAAAACGGGTCCTCTAAACGGAGCAGAAATGGATAAGTACTCGTGCGACTCAGTCAGTTTACCACAATAAAAGGTGTATTGTAGCACGTTCTCATTTTAAAGACCTAAGTATCTTTCAGCCATATGAAGAGGCGAGATCCTGTACATACTGTAAAGTGAATGCACAAATTGCAGAATTCCACATGTCAATTCAAAACGACTGCAGTAAATATGTGACAGAACCTGCATGGAACTTATGCTGTCATGGATGAGTTTTGAAATCTGCTGCAGGAAATACTGCAGCACACAGACTTAGTCTATGTACTTGTTCATATCAATCTGTTGCGGATCAGTGGCAGAAATCTGAAGTGATATTATCCGACTTCTGCCATTTATTTTCACTTCATATGCTACAGATTTACCTGTGGTTTAGCTAACCCCCATCCTATCTACCAGGTGTGGAAGCCGCGTCACTAAAGGGGTTTTGCCAGGACGTGCCTTACCTGCTAAGAAGCAAATGTAAACAAACCACACTGAGCTAAGAGAGAGAGAGACAGACAGAGGCACAGCCAGAGCACAGAGCCTGCATAAGGTATTGTGTGAAATGTTCACTCAATTATTAAAACTACAACTAGTGGATTCTGTATACAAAAGACAACACCTTTTCTCCACAGCAGCTTGAAAGCTTCTTCATGTTCTCTGTCACCAGATAAAGCAGGTATCTACTCCGATAATCACACTACAACTAGTGGATTCTGTATACAAAAGACAACATATTTCTACCCGGTGCCTTGAAAGCTTCTTCAGCTCCCTTTCATCAGATAAGAAGTGTGCTCTGGGCAAGCCCTGCCAGCAGCTTGTCAGGTCGTATCTAATGTAACCTTTAAATGAACTAAGGGCAGGTAAGGCAGCCTGTAGCTCTCTCAGGCTGCAATTTTTGTAATCACATATATTTAGAAAAGTGATTAAATACCCATTTTGGAGGATCCCACGTCAACATTACATCGTGGCAAAACCCCTTTAAGTCAAAAGTCATCTATTTTTTTTTCTTTTTCCGCTGCATAGATTTCATATCCGTAAGCTGAAAAATCCAAGACATAGTGCACAGTATGAACTACACCACAGATTCCTTTTAAGCCATGATGGGAAGCAGATTTCCAAAGAAAAGCATGCGGATTTCTGTGCAGACCGCACGTGGACAAAATGCATGTAAAATTCTGTCGTGTGAGCAAGGTCTAATAGTAGGTGTTCACTTGACTAATATCACCATAAAGTAGCAAAAGGAGTGGTGGTAAGGGCGATTAGCGGAGAAAAGTCCTCCCCCTTCACATTCACTTGTTCAGATTCTGTCCGAAAACCAGACGGAAGAACGAACAAGCACAATGTGGGGACTGCTGCGCGGGTTTTCCATAGCGGTCCGTGTAAAAGTTTGCGGCCGGTTTTTCAGACGGTTTTCAAAACCGCAAACAGTCTGAAAAACCGGCCGCAAACCGATGCTGTGGGGACATGGCCTAAATGGTACAAGATAACAGGAATTGTAGCAAACAACTGGATAAAGAGTAAATATGTAGAAAATAACAAGATAACAGAATTTCTAGAAGTTCAATTGGTTAAGGACTAAAAGAAATAGGACTCTGCACTTGTCAAAGACATCACTGCCAAAATTAAGGTTTCTGGTAAGAAGTCATCTGGTGTGGATGAAGACAGTCAGGAAAGGAAAGCACTGTATTAATATAGGGTCATACTATATATGAGGACGCTGTTATACTTACCCGATTTCCAGCATGAAGATTGTTGTAGATGATACGAAAGCGCTTCCTTGTGTATGTGCATCTATAAGTACCACCCATCAGATACTCAATGACCAGGCCAACATCAATCAAAGTAATTTTATAGCCCGGAGGAAGATTACCCTGGAGCCAAGAATGCAGTGTTAATTTCTTAAATTTTTAAACATGTAATTTAATTTAGGAGCTTCTTCTGGTGTACCCAGCAGAATACAAAAGACTACTATTCTCATCCATACAAGAAGAGCCTGTTCGCTTCCTAACCCAAAGAATCAGTGGACATGCTTGTCATTTCATAGCAACATGTGGCAAAATCTTCAGGACAAGATGTCAATTCCAAATTGTATCTAAAACACAGGGAATGTATAACTTTAGCCCAGAAAGAGGCGGACTTGGATATTTTGGATTGCTGGTTGTACATTAAAAAGAATAGGAACACAAAATGAAATACAAAATAAGCTAAAATCGCTTTTAGTTCAAACTTATTTCTATTTAGATCGATTATACAAGTTCTAATGCGCCACTACTTTAGATTACACTGTCAAAGGAGCTCTCCACTTCGAACAATAATAAGCAGTTAGGCCCTGTTCACACGGCAGATTTGGCCACGGGTTTCGTCGCAGTTGCCACAGCGCGCCCCAAAACACCCCCAGTTCATTACATGTTCTCTTATGGGAAACAGTGTTGCTATTCACACAGCACGGTTTCGGGCGCGGCTTTGGTGCCGCGGCCTTGCCGGACGTGTGTGAGATGTCTCCTGTCAATTCTTGCAGCGAGTCTTCGGCGCGGTGTCAGCGTGGGTTTCACTGTGCTTTTCGGCGGGTTTAGTCCTGCCTATTAATTTGTATGGGCAAAAACCTCACCGCAAACCATGACGAAAACCACGCCGATAAGCTTCGTCGGGAGACCCGAATTTGGTGCGCGATTTGGACGACGTTTTGGCCGCAGCAACCGCGTCGAAACCCGTGGCCAAAGTGTAACCCTGCTGGGAACCCCAGTTATCAGGTTTACCCACTGGTTACAACTAACAGTGTTGGGGTAAGTTCACACACCGTCTTTGCTGGGCATATTTCTGTGCGTTCTTGTGCTGCAATACATCTAAAGTACGTCCTGCAAACAGGTAAATCATAGCGCTCATTGAGAGCCATGATTACCTGCAGTCTTCCCCGATGCGTTTTATGGGGAAAGTGAAACTCCATGGGAGCCTGCATGTACTGGCCAGCGCGTATTTCTAAAATACCCACCATATCGCAGTGCGCACGTCGCAATATGCCATGTATACATAGCCTTAGACTTTCCTGCAGCATCCCCAAAGGGGAAATTAAGCATTACACAGTGTCCATTTAATCCTGTGGGATGTCTCTGTATTAAAGGACAGGTCCTCCAGAGTGAAAGGATTGTTTGTAACCATAGCCTACTCTGGCCAAGAGATGAGAATCCGATTAGAAGACTCTCCTTTATTAACTCAGCACTCACAAATGGTACACATGAAGGCAGGTTTTTGGTTTTTTTTTTGGGAGGGGGGGGGGGTTTAAACTGAACAATACCTTTAATATACTAGGTTACATTCTATATTTAAAACTGTTTGACAAAATACACCCTAATTATGATGCTATGATATTCGCTCTTACAACTGTGACATTTTAACTACTGTAGACACAAAAGGAAAAAAAAAATGAAAAACTTAGAATGTTTAAAAAAAAAACAACACACCACTGTTTATGCAGCTGCAGATAGAGGTTAGATATAGTCTAGCCAGAAACTGTTTCAACCAGAAATGCCTACTAAGTGGGTAGCCTCTTTCAGGTGTCTTCAGCCTCCCCCTCCTCCCATCTCACAGCATGAAGCCTCATGGACAGGACAGCAGCACCTGCAGTCCTACCTTCTCACCTTCATCTATTTACTGTAATATTCCAAACGGATTGTATGAGTAGAAGCATTTGAGATATCAAAGTTAAAGAAATTTTGCTCCATAGTAAGAACCCCCACAAATAAGATCCTTGTAGAATATTAATGCAAAAAATTGACACTTTGAGGTAACATGCTTTTACTAGTGTCTAACGTCTAGAAACAGGACAAGACAGTACACAATAGGAGACAATGTTTGGATTTACTGCTTAACATCTCGGACAAGATGAAACATAGTTGGGTTAGTAGGACCTTGTTTCTTTAATGGAGAAAAGAAATAACTGTGAGTAATATTATGACTTCAGTTAATATATGGCAATATTTCATATATTTACTGACATCATAAACTGAAGTTCAGGCCACTTTCACATGGTTTTATTTGCTCAGTACTGTACATTAGTATTTGTAAGCCAAAACGAGAAGTGCCGCCAACACAGAGAAAAAACAAATCATGAAAAAAATTGGCACATCTTCCATACTTTGGTCCCATTTTTAGTTTTTGCTTACAAATACCGATTCATACCAAGTCCAAGAGACCGCATGAAAGTAGCCCAAGATGGAAAAGCTACAACAACACTATGCATCTAAGTGACAACTACAACATTAATTTGTAAGTGTAAAGAAGGGAACTGATCAATAAGGCATAATTGTGTGGACACAGGGAGAAGTGGTTGGAGATTTATTTTGTTTAACTATAAAATTGTCATGAGGAGTTGTCGGTATTAAACATTCCAAAAATATTTTTCTACTACATTGTGTTCTTACTTATAAATAAAGAGACAAAAGTAGAAGAGATACCTTTGCATGATCACTTCCCTTTAAAATGTATGGATGGCATGGTAAAGCACAATTGATTGTAATTAGAATCAAGAGTTTTAGAGCTTGTAGATTCATCACACATTACTAAGACATAAAACTTACGGTGTTATACAGCTCTTCCAGTCGGGGAATTGTTAGAAATTTATGCATGCTGACTCCATTCTCTATGAGAAGTTTTACAAATGCAACCCTGTCCATTACAAGTGCATCCAGCATGGCTTGTTCCAGGGCACCAACCTGAAGAAAAGTTCTCATTACAAGGGCGAGTTATGGATCATCTGAATACAAATAATATACTTGCATAAAAGAAAACTAAAACGCAAAACCAAGAGAATTATGCTACAAGTTATCACTCTCACCCATAAAGCTCTCCACTGAGCTTCACCCCCTACATCTCCTCCCTCATCTCTGTCTACCACCCTACCCGGTCTCTCCACTCAGCTGATGATCTGAGATTACACGCCTCAGTCATCCGAACCTCCCATGCCAGTCTCCAAGATTTGACACGTGCTGGAATGTGCTACTCGTACAATCAGACATACTCCTAACCATCATAGGTTTTAAGGGCGCCCTGAAAACACATTCTAAGGCCGGCCCATCAAGATCCCTAATTACTAACCCCCAGTTTCTGTCACACACATTTCTGTCACTCCCTGGACTTGGGCACTCACAGGCACTTATCTGTATAGATGTAAAGTCTGGGTGGCAGGTTCATTCCCTTTTCATGTAAACCACCCCATATTTATGAAACATGGTTGGACCATTATGTAAACTGGGCACTTCTCACCCATACACCATTAGATAGTAAGCTCTTGCGAGCAGGGCCCTCGCCCCTCGTGTCTGATCCATAAGTAATTTTTAATGTGTAATATTTAGTTTTCGCTGTGCTTATATCCACTAAATTGTAAAGTGGGGCAGAATATGTTGGCGCTATATAAAGATCATTACATACTGAATGCCCTTAAAATTTTCATAATTTATAAACTGGATCTACCAGGGTCACTGAATGTACCAAGACTTAATTCTTTTCCTCTAAACCCTCCAATGCAGGCCTCCAAGGTGCTCTATATGGTATACATTTTTAACACCGCAGGAAATCGCAAAATGCATGTTACTGGTCTGTACTGGAGCTCATCTCCAATATCACTCCACTCCGATTGGCTGACTTAGCATGACACAAACTACAAATATTCTGTAATTTTCTGTGGTGTTGAAGACTTTATTGTACAGAGCCCTTTTGAATTTTCATCATGATCCTCTAAATATAAGAATTAAAGGGGTTTTAGCCACCTCTAACACTTATGGCACATCAACAGGATATGCCATAATTGTCAGATAGGTGTGGGACTCAGACGTGTGACATGCACATATTAAAAGAACGAATGCCCAAAACTTCCCATTTAGAATAAAGTAGCTGCGTTTGCACAGTTATAGTTCATGTCAATGGGAGTTGAGCACAGCCGAGCAGCTACGCACCCATTGAAATGAATAGAAGAAGTGCCAGAGGTGGAACCCGCACCTATCTCTTATCGACATGGCATAAATGTCTGAGATGGAAAAACCCCTGTAGTGACCTTGGTGTGTTAAACTCTGGTAGCGGCAGTTGTGTCTAATACTCCACTTTAATAACCGACTACTATTTTAACATTTGATCCACATTTGGATGTTGGATCCTTACCAGCCACTGCTGTCCATAGACAAATACGTGATTTTTGGCTATATCAACTCTGTCCCATGCCAGAGTTAAAACCAGTTGGTCCAATGCAGATGCATTTGTTCCTGTGTAGAAAAAGTGCATATTAATAAAGGTTCATCATCACTGCATAAAACATACAAACAACTGACCAAGGAAAATAAATCAGACATGCTGGCTTTTCTTGTTCTTTAATTGTGTATATTATTTCATGCATGCTAGGTGTACCCACTGTACTAGTCATACACTGTACGAGTTGTCCTCCACAGCAGATGAGGTGGACTGTGGCTACAGGCACACCCATACAGATTTACATGAAGGAGTATAAAAGTTATCCATGAACATGCTTCATGGGAAAAACAAATACTGTATAGATCTTTTTTTAGGTGATTAGTGGAACTTTTCAGTTTCCTGCTGGGAGTACACCATGTATGAAATATTTTATGTAGAAAACCTCTTCAGACTATTAGAAATGTAAAAGTCGCCAATAGAGTAATTTTTATATTGCATGGATAAATTTAATACATTGTTTTTAGGATACTGGTGACGTTGTAAAATAAAATAATTTACACTCGCGTCTCCTTTCACTTCGGATCCAGCGCTGCAGCCATCTAACATCTCCACCAGTCTACTCTTCCATTTGGCTCCAGCTAAAAGGAACATCACAGCTGCAGGGGTCACGTGCCATTACCAGACGTCACCGTTCAGAGGTAATGGCGATGTCAAGCAATGGCACGTGACCGTTGTAGTCAATCAACATTGACATTGTGTTTGGCCAGTGGAAGAAGTAAACAGAAGACCAGCAAAGACGCCCGACAGCTGCAGCTTTGGATCTGAGGTGAGAGGAGGAGAGTATACATTTTATTTTCAGTGAATATTTAGGTATTTAACGACTTCCTTTTCTACTCTATATGCTCAAAATTTTCAAAAGTTATTTATGGAGATACACCGTTTGCTTAATAGGTAGAATTCTCTTGCTTTGTTTCTATTTGGGAGGATATCCGTGGTTAAGATGTTTTATCGAAGTTGATGTACCATTTTGAAACTTTGCCTGTTCCGGTTTCAATGATCAAATTAAAATCTTTGCAGGCCTCTATAGTCCATTTTATATGGTACCATAAAAGGATAAAAAATACTACACTTATAGCTTGTTGATGCCAGGTAGGATTGGGAGCTTCAAACTTGCTATTTTTGGGCAGAACAATTAAGGCGAATTCCTGCTTGGTGTTCATTACCTGCATATACCAAATGGATGGAGACCAAAAAATTAAGGCTAGATCCATTTCATCCAAACTCGGTTATGAGCCTCAACTTCTGACATATGACTCTTACTAGGGACATTTCAGGAAGGGAAGATCTCTCCTTAAGGAGAGCACCGAACGAACGGCTTGTAGAGTTTTTGTTTTGCCTTTTCGCCCTCTACTTAGCATCTGCATATCACAAGGCATTATGGGAAATGGGCTTCTCAGCCCCTTTCCCATAATGCCTTGTGATATGCAGATGCTAAGTAGAGGGCGAAAAGGCAAAACAAAAACTCTACAAGCCGTTCGTTCGGTGCTCTCCTTAAGGAGAGATCTTCCCTTCCTGAGCTACCCGATGCCTCCCACACAGCCAGCCAGTATCTTCTCTACTCTGCACTGAAGAGGGACAAAAATCCCGAAACAGCGTTGTCTGTAGATGAGAGATACTGGCTTGGCTAAAAAATCCTTTTTGCTTTCTCAAGACTCGGTGGGTCAAAAGCAAATTGAGGATTTGTTACAACCAACAGAGGGTGCTGTGGGCTTCTCAGCCCCTTTCCCATAATGCCTTGTGATATAGGGACATTTGGAAGAGAACAATAATGAAATTTGAGTTATGCTCAATAGGCTCTCCTATGACCTCTTTCTTTTTTCATCCCAATTAGTGGAGGAGTTAAGTGTGCATATTGTTAAACCTTGGTCTGACAAGAAAATCTTCCAATTTGTTGAGATATCCGTTCTAGAAATATGTTACCTTTTGAAACCCTAATTTTGAAAAGTAATGCAAATTACCACAAAGGGCATCATTCCCAGCATATATGGTATGTTAATTGAAATCGATTTTTGAGAAGACAAAGCCCCATACTTATATGGCAAAATGGGAATCCCAGTTAAGGATTCCAATTACGTTTCCTTATAAGTAATGCAATTTAAGATACTTACATTTTGGAATCATACACCTTTCCCTTTTGCATAAATTATTCCCTGAGGTCCCAGATATTTGCTGGAAATGTGGCTTAGGGGGTTGTGACCTAGTCCATTTCTTTTGGGAATGTTCCTTAATCCAGTCGTATTGGGTCCTAGTGATAACTTTATTGCTATATGTATTGGGGATGATGGTACCTTTGGACCCCTTATTTTATGTTCTTAATGTCCCACTTTTAAAAATGGGTAAACACCATTCTAGACTTACTATACCTGCTTACAGCAGCCAAGTGCTTAAAGGGGTTTTGCCAGGACGTGCCTTAGCTGCTAAGATGCAAAAGTAAACCAGCCACACTGAGCTGAGAGAGAGCTGGTCAGAGCACAGAGCCATGCATAAGGGATCGTGTGCAATGTTCACTCAAATAATCACACTACAACTAGTGGATTCTGTATACAAAAGACAACACTTTTCTCCACAGTCTCTTGAAAGCTCCTTCATGTTCCCTGTCATCAGATAAAGCAGGGATCTACTCAGATAATCACACTACAACTAGTGGATTCTGTATACAAGAGACAACATATTTTTCCCCAGACCCATGAAAGCTTCCTCACGCTCCCTCTCATCAGATAAGTGTGCTCTGCGCAAGCCCGGCCAGCAGCTCGTCTCACTCTGCCTGGTCCTATCTAATGCAAGCATTTAAGTAACTAAGGGCAGGTAATGCAGCCTGTAGCTCTCTCAGGCTGCAATTTTTTAATCACATATTTAGAAAAGTGATTAAATACCCATTTTGGAGGATCCCACGTCAACATTACATTGTGGCAAAACCCCTTTAATAGTACGATCCTGGAAATGTGGAACACCTCATTCCTTTCAAGATTGCTATACTTGCATTAAACAGGTGAGCTATAAGGATAATCTTACTGCATCAAAATATACTATTAATTTGTTGCTATTTGGTCTACATCGGACATCTACGCTATCACCCGGTCTATATGAGACTCGTACTATTAAATGAGATTTGTTTGAGTTCTATCTTTGTTCTTTGTGATTGCAAGATGTTTGAACCTATTGTTATTCTGTAGCTACTGCCTTATTGTCGAAGTTTTTCCCAGCGTTTCTTGTCCTACTTGTTATTCCCCGTTTTTTCAGCATTTCTAAATGTATGTTTAACATATACAAAGTTCAAATGACAACGGTATGTTACATAGATTATCCCAACCTTACAAGTGTCGACCCAATAGACTGAGCTAGAACTGATTGTCATTTTAGATACAAAATTCACAAGTCCAGCGCAGTCTACTGGGTCGGCAGTCGTTAGGTTGGGATAATCTACTGACCTCATCTATATACTAGTGCATTTTAAAAAATTATAATATCAAAAAATTAATAATTTATATCCGTAATTAATGTCCAATAGAGAAACCCATATATATTATAGACTCGTTACACAGAAAGCGATAATATTTCAAGCACTTATTCCTTTTAACGTGCATGATTATGGCTGGCCGCTACTGAAAACCCAAGATTCAGTGTATCATAAAATTAAAACAGTCTATAAGACGAATCCAAAAATACAGAAATGTTGGCCTACTGAAGAGGTCTGTGCAGTATATGCCCTCAACACTTTGTCGGGGCTCCTTTTGCATAAATTACTGCATCAGTGCAAAATGGCATGGAGGTGATCAGCCTGTGGCACTGTTGAGGTATTATGGAAGCCCAGGTTGCCTTGATAGTGCCCTTCGACTTCTCTGCATTGTTGGGTCTGGTGTCTCCCAACTTCCTCTTGATAATACACCATAGATTCTCTATAGAGTTTAGGTCTGGCGAGTTTGCTTGCCAAACATGCACAGTAATACCATGGTTATTAAGACAGATATTGGTACTTTTGGTAGTGTAGGCAAGTGCAAGGTCCTCCTGGGAAATTAAATCAGCATCTCCATAAAGCTTGTCAGCAGAGGGAAGCATGCTTTAAAATTCCCAAACCATCACTGGCTGTGGAAACTTCACACTGGACCTCCAGCAGTTGGATTGTGGCCTCTCCACTCTTTTTCCAGACTCTGGGACCTTGATTTCCAAATGAAATGCAAAATTTACTTTCATCGGAAAACAGGACTTTGGACACTTGAGCACCAGTCCTGTCCTTTTTCTTTAGCCCTTAACTCCAGCCACAAAATACCCCTTCCCTTGTTAATCTCACCCAAATTCTGGAATGGACTTTTCTTGACCATCCTTTCAAAGAATGTGGTTATTCCTGTTTGTGCACATATTTCTACCACAATTTTTCCTTCCACACAATTTTTCATTCATATGCTTTGATACAGCATTCTGTAAACAGCTAACTTCCTTAGCAATAACCTTCTGTGGCTTCCCCTCCTTGTGGAGGGTGTCAATGACTGTTTTCTGGAGAAATGTCAAGTCAGCAGCTTTCCCCATGATTGTGTAGACTACTAAACCAGACTGAGGGACCATTTAAAGGCTTAGAAAATCTTGGTGTGTGACACCATGAGGGACCAATATTGACCTTCCTCACATTCTAATTTTCTGAAATACTGATTTTTGTGTTTTTATTAGCTGTAAGCCATAACCACACGCATTACAAAAAAAAATTAAAAAATCTTGAAATATATTTTACTGTTTGTAAGGAGTCTATACAATAGACCTCTATTTGACTTGAATTACAGACATAGGGTAACTTTGACGATATTCAATTTTTTTTTTTAGATGCACTAGTATTTGACCATTCCTGCTTTTCAGTTCCATAAGGAAAAGAGAAGAGACGAGACATCACCGACACCCTGCAGCAGACAACTACCTCAACAGTTTCTAATAAATTGTTGATGCGCCTCAAAGTGTTGTGCCTGGATTACGCACAACACTAAAAGGTTAGTATATACAGTTCGATATATACTATCAGCAGCTCTGTATTACGTTATTATACGCGGTCTCCATTTCTTTACATACAAATATTGTTATATAAAAGACACCTTGATTATATATTTCATCTGCTAATTTATATGCATATTTTGTATTGTATCAAATTACAAAAAACTTGAAGAATACAGTTATATGTAAAAGAAAATTTGTTACCACGGTACCAGTACCCTAAAAATATTATATTGGATTTACCAGGACAGCTCCTTTTAGGTCATGTTCTTGATGAATACATAAGATAAAGAGGTATTTCATTTTGATTTGTGGATCATGAGGAGATAGTAGAACAGCAGTATCACCTTTTAGTAGAGCAGTTAGTATTGCCACATCAATGTCCTGATGCTCATCTGAGCCCATGTGAAACACCGTTATCTGTTTTAAAAGAACATAATCATCACATTAGCACTGCAGGCAAATACACTCAAGATTAAATGTGGCCCTAACAACTGAAGCCCTCCAAGTGTGATCTTTAAAAGGTCAAATAATTCAAGCGGATTCATTTCATAATATATCTTTATGGGAAAAGGAGAGGAGTTTTTCTTCTATGGAGTTCTAATTCCTCTCTTCTGTCCCTAATGCCCATAGATGAATCAGAAAGTTTAACCACACAGCCTTGTATTACATTATACAGTTCTGGCAGCTTACAGTTACCACTAGGGAGAGCTTAAAAAGGACATCCACAAAGTTAGTAGTAAATTCATATGAAGTTAGCTCCCCGCAGAGGTGGCTGCAGATGGACAGAATTTTATCACTTGGTGATAATGTGTAAAGCGGAGTACTGGAAAACCATCTTTCTATGCATGTTCACAGAGGAAAGGAAAAAAAAATACAACCCATCATTATAAAAGGCCACTTATTAGGCTGATCTAAAGGGGGAGAAGAGGGAGGGATTTTTATTATTAATTTTAAAAAAAAGGAAGATGAGCTTCAGCTCACATAATCAGCTAGAAATTAATTAGAACCCTGACCCTATTCAGAATAAAAAAGAAATCATGCTTTAAAGCATAGCATTAGGACATACAAAGGAAAATGGGACCGTCATCAATACATGGAACCTTTAATGTAAAGGGGTTGTCCCACTTCAGACATTGATGTCATATTGCTAAGACATACTTTCAATGTCAGATAGGTGTGGGTACCACCACTGGGTCCCGCACCTATCTCAAGAATGACTAAACTCAGAATTCCCATTGATTTTAATGGAACAGTCCCGACCACCTCTCCATTCAAAACAGAGAAGTTTCAGGACTCGTTCCTAAGAAAGGTGTGGGTCCTAGAGATGGGACTCGCACCTGACACTGATAGCATGTCCTAGCGATATGCCATCAATGTCTGAAGTGGGAAAACACCATTAACCCCTTAAGGGGCCGTTCACACGGCTTATTTCGGCACGGATTGGCGCCGTACTGCGCGCCGGATTTACGCTGCAGTACGGCGCCAATCCGTCGCAGTAATTACGGTAATCCACAGTTCTCATAGAGAACAGTGGATTCCGTCGCTCCTTCCGCTCGGCGAATCCGCCAGGCGGGGAGAAACTGACATGCACATTATCCAGGAGCAATACGCGCCGTGGATAATGAAAGTCTATGGGGCCGGCGGGCCGCACCCCCGCCCCTTATTCAAGCCGGAATTGCGAGCGCAATCCGGCTCGCAATTACGGCTTGAATAAGCCGTGTGAACCGGGGCTAAGGACCCGGCGGTTTTTTTGGGTGACACGTTCGTTTTTCCCTCCCCGCCTTCTGAAAGCCATAATTTTTTTATTTTTCCACCTACATAGACACGAAGGTTTTTATTTTGCGGGTCAAGATGTACTTTCTAATGGTGTTATTCACTATACTGTAGAATATACTGGGAAACCGCAAAAAAATTCCAAGTGGGACAAATTGTGAAAAAAAGTATTTTCGCCATGTTTCTGGGTGTTTTGCTTTTACGACGTTCAATCTTCGGTCAATATGATGTGTTATCTGTATTCTACAGGTTGTTACGCATCCGGCAATACCAAACATGTAGGGTTTCCGTTATGTTTTGGTACCGTAAAAAAATTCCAAACATTTTCTATTTTTGAAATTTGCGCCACGGCGCGATTTTGTGCGACCAATATTTTTTGTACTAACACCTACGGACGTCAGTGAGGGGGAATTTTTTGCGGGCTGAAGTGTACTTTTTATCGCTAGCAGTTTGGAATGCATGCAACTTTTTTGATCATTTTTATTCCATTTTTTGAGTGACGTAAAATGACCAAAAAACGCAATTTTGGCGTTTGGAATTTTTTTTCTTCTACGGTGTTCAGCGTACGGGATAAATGATGTTATATTTTTATAGATCGGACATTTTCGGAAGCGGCGATACCAAATATGTGTAACTTTTTTATTATTTTAATGATTTTAATGATTTTATTTGTAAAATGGGGAAAGGGGGGTGATTTGAACTTTTTTTTTTGTACTTTAAAACTTTATTTTTTTTACTGTAACATTTACTCCCCCTATGGTGCTTGACCACTAGGGGGCGCGCTTGTTAATACAGCCTAATGCATTGCATAGGCAATGCATTCGGGTGTACAAAGCTGGCGGTTTCCCCACTTCCTGTCTACGGACGGAAGTGGGGCAAACCGGCAAATGTAAGTGACGGGAGCCTTCACAGGGCTTCCCACCACCGTGTCCGGTCGTCGGGTCGGCGCGGCATCGCTGCGCCGATGCCCGTAACGATCGGTGCGCGGCACCGATCGTCGTTCATTCAGACGCCGCAGCAAAGAGTCTGATGGGTTAAACAGCCACAGCGGGCGGAGCCACCCGCCGCCACTGTTACTGCCGGGTGTTAGCGGCATTTAGCCGCTACCACCCGGCGGCCTGTGCGGGGGGGTTGCGGAGCGATCCCCCTCAAAGCCCCTTATCGGCCCTGGGACGTACTCATACGTCCAGGGTCGTTAAGGGGTTAAAATTATTCTGCCAAAAACGGAACCTATTAATCTTCAGTAAATTTAGAAAAAGGACAACTATTAAATGTTAGGCATTCTCCGCAGGAGCCGTAAAGGGGTATTTCTTGCACTCTGATGGCTTATCACTAGGATAAGATATATATAGAATATGCCATTAAAGCGTAATAGGTAGGAGTCCCAGAGCTTAAACCCACACCTATTTTGGGAACAGCCCACCTAAAGTCTCCAATTTAGAACAGAAAGTTGGTCACGCTCGTGCGCTACTCTCCATTCTGTTTTTTGGGAGTTCCAAGTACAAGCAAGCGCTATGTTCAGCTGTACTTGAAAGTCCCATAGAACAGATTGGAGAGTAGTAGGCAACTACTTTTAGGGGCCCGTTTACCATTACAGTATGAGCTGGAAACACCCCTACAGACTGTTGTAACTGGTACACATAAAGGGACATCTCGGACTCCTTTTTTCAAAGTTAAAAATGGCAGCAGGAGGGTCACTGGTTGCTGTAGACATCTCTTCTACTCTAAAAGGTGTTGTCCAGCATTAGACAATTACGGCCAGTTTCTTCCAAAAACAGCACTACACATGTCCACAGGTTGTGTATGGTAACGCAACTCAGTCACATTCACTTCAACATTGCGACAATATGAGCCACTATCCATGGACAAGAGTGGCATTGGTTTTTTTATTCATGGGAAACTCCTTCAATTCATTTTCTTCATACTTCTCCCCCCAAACATCTTTTTTTCAACTGTACATGATTCTAGTGTTAAGTCTACACAATTAACAGTGGAACTTACAAGTTCCTTGCTTCTCATACACTCCATAACAATCTGGAAGAGATGGATGGCCTCCGACTGGCTGAAGTTGAACGTCTTTTTAATAGTTGAAATGATTTCAGACTCTGCACCTTCAGGAAGATTCCTTAAAACAAAAAAAAAAATGTGAAGTCATTTCTATCTAATGAATGTATGTTTTTCTCACTTTCCTAAAATCCTTTATATCATACCCTCCTTCCTCCGTTTGCTTGTGTACATAAGCCAATATATCAGCAGCTCTGCCTGTTCCCTCACAAACAACAACAGGGACGGGAGGGTTTTCCTGCAGATATTCCAGCACTGTGAGGATCACATTTGGACCGCCTTCAAAGATCAAGGCCACTACAGGAACCCCTTGGCCAATGCCTGAAACAGATAGAAAATTAGTTACATTACCAAATGCAAATGGGGAATCTTTAGAAACATGAAGGGTGTGTTTATTAAAACTACCTAAATACCGTTAACACCGAAGCCTATTTTTTGTCCACGTTCGTTTTTTCCTTCCCACCATCCCAGAGCCATAACTTTATTTTTTCACCTACATAGACATATGAGGGCTCTTATTTTGTGGGACAGAATGCACTATCTAATGGTGTCATTCATCGTACCATAGAATATACTGGGAAACTGCAAAAAAAATCTGGGCAAAATGTGAAAAAAAAACGTACTTGTGCCATGTTTGCGGGGGTTTTGTTTCTTCGTAGTTCAATCTTCAGTATAAATTATATGTTATCTGAATTCTACACGTTGATACCGATCTGGCAATACCAAACAGGTAAGGTTTTCGTTATGCTTGGTATCATAAAAAAATATCCAAACATTTTTGTACTTCTACCTACGGACTTAAACGAGGGTGCATTTTTTGTAGGCTGAAGTGTACTTTTTATTGGTACTGGTTTGGAAAACATGCTAATTTTTTTTTATCACTTTTATTTCAAATTTTAGGGGACGTGAAATGACCCAAAAAAGCAGTTTGGGCGTTTGGAATTTATTTCCGTCTATGGTGTTCAGCGTACAGAATAATTGATGTTATATTTTAACAGATCGGACTTTGTCCAATACCAATTATGTGTAATTTGTTCATTTTTTTATTTGTAAAATGGCAAAAGGGGGGGAGAGGGGTTAATTGAACTTTTAATATTTTTATTTTGATCCCCTCTAGGGTGCGTCACCTTCACCAGGCTTCCAGCTGCCATGTAAACCGATCTCACCACAGAGGCCTCGATCAGAGTTAGGAACAGTGCGCAGTGTCTAAGGAGTCTAAGGTTTAAACAGCGCGAATAGAGCCAGCTTCATTCCGCACTGTTACTGGCAGGTATCAGCTGCAATTACCAGCCGGCACCCATCAGCTATATAGCGCGATGCAATCCTACTCAGAGCCCCTTACCGCCAACAGGACACACCCATCATTTAAAATCAACATGTCTGCAAAGACAACTAAAACGTACGAGCATGAATGCGTTGTAAGTTTATAGTTTTTTCCAGCTCTCTCCGTAAGTTCACTTCTGCGCCGTGCTTTCCAACAGTACCATCATCCACCAATATGAAATGGGAATGCAGATTGTTGAGGACATTAAGTTTACTCAGAGGGTTCAACAAAGTTTGATATGGAGCAATGACCTAGGCAGAATAAAAGAACCATTTAGGATTGAGGTAATCAAAAACTACACAACGGTTTAAAGGAAACAAATCCACTTACATCTCTTCCAACCAGATCGTTACGGTTTTCAATCACTCCCCATGGTGCTATTCCTATAGTGCAAATCTTTCGGGATGATCTTGAAGCATGCTCTTTAAGAGCATCGCCAACATGTTTTGCTACACCTAAGTCCAAAATGGAAAGCTAGAATCACGGAATGGAATAGATATTGAGTTTAACCTTTATAATTGTTACGCAGAGCTATTACAATTGCCAATACATGCAGTTCTGACTTTAATCCAACATTTGTCATCATTAAGAAGTTGGTTGTTAACAGGGAGTAAACACTTCAAGATACGGCTATATTCCCATAACGTAGTAAAAGGGCAGTTTATTATATAAGAACTATAATAATATGTATCAACCCCTCAGTTTCATATGACACGGAGAATAGTGCAGCTTGCAGAAATACTATATACCTTCTAAAACAAAAAAAGACATACATTCCACCTACAGTTCCAGATTAGGACTTACCAGCATTTACTCATCCAGTTAAAATCCAGGCTCCAGTTGTAACTGCAGCTTTAATAAGACCTTTTCCAAGCAACTGCTTGATGCGTGGATGAAGCTCAAATTTCTGCATTCCTCCATGCACTGAGATTACAAGTTTTGGCAATTCCATTTGCCATTCCTTTAGCATCAGCTGCAGAATGGTTTCTGGCTTTGTGTCATAGGACAATCTGACATACTAAAACATTTGTAGATACAATGACAGTCAGAAAAGTGAGCAACTAACAAACCGGGTATGTACAAAAAATAAAGCCCCCCCACCCCAAACAATGAATCCCATAGAATTGTTAAAGATACCAAACTTAACACAAACATTGAACAATAAATGCTGTGGTAAAAAAGCAAAAGGAAAAAAAAAGCCAGGGGGGGACTCTCCAAAAAAGAGATGTCCATATGCCATGAAATATTAAAAAAAAAAAAAACTTCATACACACTTTATATATTATATAATATATATATATAATATATAAATATTATATAAAAATATATATATATTATAATATTAAAATACATATATATACACTATTACACATACATCAAACACTCCCCGGGCCATTTATTAGGTAACCTGCCCAAACCTGCTCTTTAAACCCCTTTAATTTCTAATCACCAACCCAAGGGCGGCAACTAGGGGATTTAGGCATGTAGACTGGTAAAGACAATCTCCTGCAGCCCCGGGGCCATCATAGGGGGAAGGGGAAGGTGATTTGAGTCCTTTGAACGGCTGGTTTTTGGGTGCCAGAAGGGGGGTCTGAGTATTTCAGAAACTGCTGTCCCTGGGTTTTTACGCACAAAACCATCTCTGGGGTTTACAGAAAATGGTCCAAAAAGAAAAAACCCCGTGAGCGGCATCCTGGGGGCGGAAATGGGCCTTTTTGTGCCAGGGCAAAGGAGAAGGGGCAGACTGGTTCGAGCTGATAGAAAAGGCAACAAGACCAAAAACCCACCTTTTTACAAAAAAGGTGGGAGAAGGCATTCTGACGACAGTACGGCAATTGAGGCGGATGGGCTACGCAGCGAAGCCCACAACGGGGGCCCACTTTTCAGCTAAAAACAGGAAACGAGGCTCCAATTTGGGCCCAACCAATCAAAAATGGGACGTAAAAGATTGGAAAAACGTTGCCGGGTTGATGGTCTGATTTTTGCTGGACTTTTTCGGATGGTGGGGGTCAATTTGGGCGTCAAAAATAAAAAGAGGTCCCTGCCTTTACAAGGTTCAGGTTGGGGGTTTTGGTGGGTGGGCATGGTGGGGGGAAATTATTTTTTTGCACTTTTTGGGGCCCCCCTTGGGTACCAATTGAGAATGTTGCAAACCCCTTTTGTGAATCCCCAACGAAAATTGACAGTTTAAAGGCAAAAGGGGGCCCAACCCGTTACTAGCATGGTGTCCCTAATAAAGTGGCCGGGTGAGTGTATTGTATGTATGTATGTATGTATGTATGATGTATGTATTTTTTATGTATGTATGTGTATATATATTATTATTATATTTAATATATTTTAAATTTTACACATATACAGTTGTTTAAAAGTTGGGGTCACCCAGAAAATTTTTTTCCCTAAAAAACTTACTTTTTTTTATCAAAAGTTAAAAAAAAATTTAAGGGAAATATCGTCCAGACATTGATAAGGTTAGAAAAATGATTTTTTTTTTTTAAAATTAATTTTTTAAATTCAAAATTTGCTTTCGCCAGAGAAAGCTCCCTTTGCGCAATTCCGCATTGAGACCTTTTTCATTGAGCTGTTTTAATTTGGTGGATAATCTGGAGAAATTTTACCCCCGCTTCCAGAAGCCCCCCCACAAGTTGGATTGCTTGAGGCACTTTTTGCGACCATACGGGCAAATGCTCCCACAAAACTCAATGGGGGTTGGGAAAAAACGGTGACTGCGCTGGGCCCCTCCATTAAGATTGAATTTCCCCTGCCTGATTTTTTCCCTAAATAGTTCTTTCATAATTTGGAGGTGGGTTTGGTCATTGTCTGTCAGGATGAAATTGGCTCCCAAACAAGCCTGCCACAGGGTATGGATGGGTTGCAAAATGGGGTGTCCTTCCTTTTTCCAAAATCCCTTTTTCAAACCTCCCACTTTACCACACCCAAGCAACCCCAGACCCACATTACCTCCAGCGGTTGACGATGGGTCAGGCACTTTCAGTGTTTCGTTTTCTTGTCTCACAAAATTTTTTCGTGTGATCCAAAAACCTCAAACTTCCAAAGTCTGTCCATAACATTTTTTCCAATTTCCTCGTCCCAATCGGTTCTTTAGCCCATATTTAAACTTTTCCTTTTTTAAACCAGTCTCGATATGGCTTTTTTTTTCCCCTCTGCGTTAAAGGGCCGCATCTCAGGTCCCTCTTTACTGTAGCTTGACACTGGGGATTTTTCGGGTATATTTTAAAGAAGGTGCCCGTTGAGGACCTGTGAGGCGTCGTTTTTTTCAAATTAGAGACTTAAAGTATTGTCTTGTTGCGTTTTGCAGCGGGGGTCCCATTCTTTCTACCTGGTTAGAGCCTGTTTTTGCCCCTCCTCTGAAGGGGTAGTCACAGTTTGTGGAATATTCTTTCTTGGCAATTTCTCCATGGAAAAGGCTTTTATTCTCGCCAAGATGACTTGGATTTACATGAAAGTTTTTTTTTCTGGGCCCTTTTGCAGTTTAATCGAACGAAAAAATGAATGTTCAAATTCTCAAATAGCTCAAAAGGGAAAGGGCAGTTTTTTAGGGTTCTCTAACAGCAAACCTGTTTCGCTGTGCTAACATCTTTACAAGGGTTTTCAAGGGGGGTTGAAAATATCCAAAAGCTTTTTACACAGTTAGCCCAAAAAGTACCATTAAAAAACGGGGTGTGGTTGTTGGAAATGGGCCTTTTCTCTATGTAATTCCATTAAAAACCAGACATTTGCAGCTAGAAATAGTATTTACCCCATTAACCAAAGAAAAAAGTGGATTTTGATTCATTTAATGTTAATTCATCAAAAAAAAACTGTGCTTCTCTTTCAAAAATAAGGAAATTTCTAAGTGACCCCAAACTTTTGAACGGTAGTGTGAGTGTATATATAGTAAATTGTACCCTAACAAAATGATCTACAGTAAAGGTAAGTGACCAATAAATAAAGCGATGTCAAATGTAAGAACTGAAAGATACCAACTAAACAGGTGCCATGAAGGACTCCACCACACATTTCACCACTGAAACATATTGGGGTCATTCACTGCACCCTTTTGCACTGCAGACTTCTGTTCTTTTTATTTTCAATACACTTTGTGTAGGTCACTTACTTTTACTTTAGATCAGTTTGTTGGGGTATACTTTATTAAGAGATGTTGCATTGTTTGTACATAGGATATGGATTCATTCATAGCTTATGTAGACTCTGGTACTTTCCTTGGGGTGTTTTGTACCACAGCATCCTTTTTATTATTTTTAGATATGTAATGATAATAAATTTGGCATTTTTATATTTATGGTATTTTTGGAGGTGGAACATTTGAATATATTAAAATATTTCAACAGCTTTACAGATATCTTATATATTAAATAGTGCAAAAAGTAAATGATCAATTATTCCTACAAGTTCTTAAACATATTTCAATGCACATTTAGACAATGCAAAGCTGTGCAGATTGGGTTTTGGTACCTTTGCTCTGTAGGAATGCGATCCACCTTGAAAATTGATAACACCATATGCATCTGTTGGGCTCTCTTCCGTGTGTTTTTGCACAGACCATTGTTCTAGATCATCCGTAAAATTTTCACCTAGTTTCATATCGGAGTACTTCATAGCGATACTGGCCGTGAAGCAGGCATGTTGTCTGACTAGACGGCCACAGCAGCATCTATAAAAGAAGAAAAAAAAAATCTTACAGTAACTACTAATCCAAGCAGAAGAAACATATAAACAAACGTCTAGATTTGAAATATTTGTGCAGCATGCGGGTCATAGATTACACAAAAACAATGGACATATACTTCTGCATAAAAATAATACTATAGGCACCATGATTAGTAAGTCATCTCTGGGCTGGCAAGCCACCAACTTGCTGTCAGAATCTGCAGCATGGTGGGAGAAATGGAAAGGATTACATAATCCCAAGAAGATTTTTCCAACAAATTGCAACATCTCCTTGTTTGCTAAAAATGTATTTGATCATAAATTGCTTCAGCTTGACAACCTGCTGTACAATGAATCATTAGCCCAATTGTTCTATCTTGTAACATCGATCCATGCACACTCAGACTGAAGGGAATACGAACAGACCCACGTTATTACACACTAGATACCTAATCAAAATGTACTAGTAAAAATTTGCTTGACGTGTACCTTTACTTTCAGGCATCTTTTCAAGACCAGCAGTCTTGAGGAGTAGCACTATTTCTGCCCATTGTATGAATTGTATACGGCAGTGTTTTTTTTGTTTTTTAAACAATTTTTGTCTGCAGATTCTCTCTGATCATCCGTTTAACTTTGCGACAGCTCCAGAGTAACCAAAGACAAGCTGCTATTATAACTCCCATACACAGTATACGAATATACAAAGAGGAGATCCTGTGCCCCTCTATTTCTGTGGCACACTCTTAGAACCAGCAGTAGTATGAAGGACATTATAGAGCAGTACTGAGCAGTGTAACCTGTGAATCAAGCCCTACATTGACCTACACCTTCTGTCTCACTTTTAAATCTCCCCCCTCATTCCCCTTCCCTGTCCATAGACTGCAATAGGCAACTGTAGCCTGATCCCTCAGTCAGCTATCAAGTCTGCAGCTGTTTGTAAGGAATCAACTTTTTTTTTTTTCTTTTAACTAACTAAAACAAGATGCTGGTATATATGCTTTTCTTCTTAGCCATTCAGTTATCTGTATAGGATAGGGGGGACAGCTTTCTTGTCTGCACTGCTTTTAAAAGCATTTAGTGAGATGTTTTACAGCAATTTCATGGCTATAGGAGGCGATGAACAGGATCAGTCCCAATGACTTAGAGTTTTCTGGGCATGTTCTGTGGCCTGGGAAGAAGGGGAGCTGTGACGATCTCCTATTGTGACAGGTGGATCCTGTGTTATTTATATACATTTGTGTCACCTTTAAGTGTAACGGCTTGTTCACACAGAGCTTTCACTCCGTGTTACAAGCGCTTTTTAGATCCGTCTCGGGGACCGACAGGACCGACCCAGAGACGGATCTAAACAATTAGCAGTGAGGTTATCGCAGCGCCGCTCTCTCATGTGAACGCCGCTGCATCTTCTTCATTGCCTGCAGTGATAATCTCACTGCAAATTGTTTAGATCCGTCTCTGGGTCCGTCCTGTCGTTCCGAGACGGATCTAAAAAGCGCTTGCAACACGGAGTGAAAACTCCGTGTGAACAAGCCCTAACCGTGCTTGAACTGATAATGAGCAGACTACTGAAAATCTCTCTCTACAGAACAGGAAGTGTCAGACTATTATTAGACCTAGTGGACAAAGTGAAAACTGCAGGACTTTTAAAAAAAAAAAAAAAATATTGACAGCGATACGAAAAATTAAGAAAAAAAAAATAACCAAAAATTCTTTAAAAAGGTGTTTAACATACAAAAACATGAGCTCAACAATAAGTAATTTTTTGATGCCACATGATGACACATGTTTTTTTTACAGCAAATAGTAAGTTTAGGAGGGGAAAAAAGGAGTCTGGTGAGTGACATGCAAAGTATTTTTCTCAGGTCAGTTACATTACCACATTTTATTCTATTAGTATGTACTATTAATTCATGCAACGTTTGTTAAATGTTAGAGGCCATAAAAATATCAAGTGACAGTAAGGAGTTAAAACAGTATTTTATTATAAAAAGAGAACACAGAAGGGATGAGGTGTTTGAGACAACAGTACAAACCTCACAAGCTGCTGACAAATCTGGCATCCTGGAAGGCATCTGTAAAAAAAAATAAAAAATAAAACTGATTTACAAAGAGTATGCACTACAAATTCAATACAACATACTAGTTTAACATAGTCCTGAACACAGACATAAAAGCATCAAGCTATGAGGACTGGACTATCAACCTTTTTCATGCAAACATAGTAATTAATATCCCAGACAACATACAATATGTTTCTTGTGTGTACCATTCCCAAAAAGCAACTTCACAACTCTATAAACTCCTAAAGCCAACATTAAAAATAAATATACATGTTAAACATTTAATCCAACAGAAACAGGAGAGCTAGTATGCCAATCACTGCTATAGAACCACTCACAGCCTAACTAGGAAGTGAGAGTCTGAAGCCACCTGTGGCTCTTTAAAAAAGATGGGTGACAGCACCCCTTTAATTACCATCAGTGAGAAAGCCAGGGGATGAAATGCTGATTTCCCCAAAAGAGATGTGAAGAAACCCAGCAATAAAAAGATACAACCGCTAAATTCACAGTGTAGAACTGGACATGGCTGTGGGAAAGGTTATGGTGTGGGCAGAATGAAGTGAAGGAAACTATTCATGATGAAAGAGCTCTGCAAACTCTGAGAAAATGGCTTTCTGGTTCTTTTTTAGTTATGGCATCTGGCTGTTCCCCACATCTTACTCCGTAAACCATGGTGTAATGTATGTGGATTAGCCAAAAGTTGTATTAAAACAGCTGTATAAATTCAGGCTGTATCCGTTTTACACCAGCAGGTCTGGACACAACTCGACTCAAAGATGAGAAAGGGATGATTTGTGACGCCATCCATTATTTTCAAAATGAGGTTTTCAGACTTAAAATATATGGCTCATTTCCAACAATCTCATTCAGTCTCCCCCTCACCCTTTACCAATCAAGGAACCAGAATACTAAATAAGGTAATCGTATCATGACAGCTTAACAAGGAATTGTATTGCTACATCTCATACAAGCACCTGTGAATACCCCATATACGACATGTTGCCTGGTATAAATTGAACTATAAAAAAAGGGGGCCCCATTTTATAATCAAATTGTGGGTTTTGATTTTTTTTTTTTTCCACAAAAAAAAACTGAAAGGGGGACGTTACGTGAGGGTCCTTTGAGCTTGGAATTATGTAGATACATTCCCTCTTGGTGAAAGTGCTTTCGATCCAAGATTTCTGGGACTGAAATGGAGAATTATGCAAAAAAAATTAGATTTAAATTAAGCGTCATGATAAACAATATTCTTTGTTGATAGAAAAGTAACCAATTGCTTTACTACACAACACCATTTATGCCAAGCACCCGGGACAAAGCACATTCTCTGAGAATATTACTCAGGCGCAAACCTATTTCACACCTACGATGAAACCAACCTATCCTATAACTTAAAAACGGTCTCACCCAGCCACACAAGACCAAAAGTCCTCCTTCTCGAGTGAAAGGCCATAAACTACTGCAAGAAAACTGCTCCAGCTAAAGCAAACAAATCATGGAGACTATAAAAGGGAAATCCATCCAAAATGCACCTTTTGACACATCACAGAACTCTCCTCCTCCCTTTCACCCTTAACTTCTGTAACCTCATCTCTTTTGACCTTCTTACCTTACAATCCCACCCCCTACTCTTGATTCTTCACACCTTTCTCCCAAAGAAGGTCAGTAGATGGGTAAATAATGGAGGAGTGTCTACATTGAATTTTTAAAAACTACCCTGTTTATCCGAAATAAGGACAGTTTCTTATATTAATTTTTGCTCCTAAGAAGAACTAAGATTCATTTTTTAGGGGATGTTTCTTTTTTCTATGAACATAATTCACATTTATTGTTGAACAAATCATCAAAGTATTATACCTGTAGTGATTTCATCACAAACAGCATAAGCAAGCCAAACCCTGAATTGCATAACTAAAAATGCACTGTCTTATTTTCGGGGAAACAGGGTACAGAACACACTTTGGCACCACTTAGATCAGCGCTTCCCAAAGTGGGCAGTGCCGTCCATAGAGGTGCTTAGTAGCCTCTGGAGCAATTGGGGGGGCACTGTATACAAATAGGTGGATGAGCAAAGAAAAAGAAAATTTGGAAAAACTTTATACGCATATCTTCAGTTGTGTAAGAGTTAAAGGGGAGGTCAAACATTTCATTTTTTTGCCTACTATGTTATTTAGGTTTATAAAACATTACGCCTCCTTTACCTTTGAGTGGGTCTTCTAGTACTGAATGTGCTGCCCCCTGAACAGCGCCCAGCTCTACGGGAGCCAATCACCCACCCAAAGGTTAAGGAGGCCTCATTTTTAACAACTGTACATTTAATACTTAAAGCAAAATTAGCACAAAAAAAAAAAAAAGACCCCTTTAACAAGAAAAACCTATTGATTTGAACAGGCACTGTGTAATGCAAAGTGTTCTATGAGTTGTTGAAAGAAAATTGAACACTGCCGGTACCCCATTATAGCTGATATCTGGCGGTCCCCCACCAACAAGAGGCAGATCAGATTTTTCTTTTAAAGAGGTTTAACCATGAGGTAAAAACTCCCGCACTGGCAGCTCGCAGTGAGCCAGCCATACATGTGAATGAGGAGGGTGGCACTTGTGGCCGTCCTCTCCATTCTCTTTTATGGGAGCTTCCAAACATTGCCAAGTACACACACTTGCCTACCTTCGGAAGCTCCCACAGAAATGAATGAGGAGGATGGCCGCAAGCACCACCCTCCTCATTCACATGTATGGTCAGCTCACTCATGGTAAAATCCCCTTTAAAGGAACCCTGTCAACAAAAGGATTGTCCAAGGAACCTCTTTAAACGTTGATGGCCTGCTAACCTAATCTTACATAATAAAAGACTTAGGGCCACATGTATGAAAACGGTCAGTTCCCCTTTCATTTCATATAGTTCTCTGAAAAAAATGAAAGGGCCACTCTGGTTGCCATGGGCAACAAGGAAAATCTTAGATCAAGACAGTTTTCATACATGTCCCCTTTAGCATTTCCGGGGTCAGTGTTGTAAAAAAAAAAAAAAAAAACTGCAATGACACACCAATACTCTGAAGGACAGACAGGGCGAAGAAATGAGGGGGAGGGGAGTTAATGAAAATTAATAATTTAAAAACCATACAATGATTTTCTGGGGGGTTTTTTTTTTTTTTGTTTGTTTTTTTTAAGATTGTGTCTCACAGTTGAAGTGTACCTATGACAAAAATTACAGAACTCTACATTTTTTGTTGGTCGGAAAACTTGCAAAATCGTCAGTATATCAAATACTTATTTTCCCCAGTGTAAATATGGCTCATATTAGAAATTCTGCATGTGTATAATAAGGAGGCGGCATTCAGGGTTTTCAGGCTCATTTGACGTCCGTGAGAAGAATTCAACAAACAATGGAAGGAACCAATATGGATTTAGACACATATTGATTTTCATAAATGTATCATGTACAAATTAACCAAACTGGGTGCGACAGAAGACCCCATAGAGGTCCTTTGTCGCTGCAGATAATATTGGGACCCAAATCTGAACAAATCTTGAGTAAGGACAATGTCCAATAGACTCATAATGAATGATATAGTAGCATTGTCTAATGTATGAACCAGGCTTAATGTTTCTCTCACCACATCCATACCTTCTTTGAACAGGATGTTGGTGTAAAGAGATTTTATATCTAATGTGCACATGATATCTACCTGATCGCTATCAATTTCCTGTAAATGACGTAAAAATTGGCCAGTGTCTTTTAAACAATTCTGGTTGCGGGACACTAGTTTTTGAAGATAGCTATCCACATATATGGCTAGAGGTTCTAATAGTGAACTCCTGAGACGATTGGTCTACCTGGTGGGAGTTTGCTAAGAAGGGAACGGTTTTGGATCATTAATCTTGAGTCTAAGAGCCCTAAAGGTTTAAAGGGAATGTGTCATCAAAAATTAATTATTGTTTAACTCACGTTTTTATGTTAAACACATTTTTTAAGAATTTTTGGTTATATTTCTTTTTAATTTTTCATATCACTCATATTTTTTAATAATTCTTAAGTCCTGCAGTTTTCACTTTGACCACTAGGTCTTGCTTGCACTGCTTTAACAGCAGTCAGAGAGATACTTTACAGCAGCTTCATGCACATAGGAGTCTTAATACTGTTTGGCCTCGTTCACACGGCTTATTCTGCCACGTATTGGCGCCGTACTGCGCGCCGGATTTGCGCTTCAGTACGGCGCCAATCCGCGGCAGCAATTACGGTAATCCACTGCTCTCATTGAGAACAGTGGAATCCGTCGCTCCTCCCCGCTCGGCGAATCCGCCGCGGGGGAGAAAGTGACATGCACATTATGTACGGCGCAGACGCGCCGTAAACAATGCATTGTCTATGGGGTCGGGAGCGGCGCCCCCGCGGCGCTCCGGCCCCGCCCCGTCCCGCCCCTTATTCACGGCGGATTTGTGCGCTCAATACGGCGCACAAATCCGTCGGGAATAAGCCGTGTGAACACGGCCTTTCTGTCTCAGACTTCAATAGGACAGTTTTCTAGTCATGCTGTGTGACCTAGGAAGAAATCACTCTGCAGGGAGGAGGGGGCTGAGAGCTGTGACATCTCCTCTTGCGACTGGTGGATCCTGTGTTATCTATTCACACTGGTGTCTCCTTTCAGTTTGACCCTGCTTGTGTTAATAATGAACACACTGCTGAAATTCTTTATCTATAGGGCAGGAAGTGTCTGACAGTTATTAGGCTTAGTGGCCAAAGTGAAAACTGCAGGACTTAAGAATTATTAAAAAAATATTTAAAGTGATCTGGAAAATTAAAAATAAATATTACCAAAAATTCTTAAAAAATGTGTTTAACATAAAAACGTGAGTTAAACAATAATTAATTTTTGATGACACATTCCCTTTAAATGAAGAGGTAAATTTTAGAGTGTTTTTATAATATATTGGATAGGCTAGGAAAGGGTTAAGATAGGTTTAAAGGAGAAACAGGAAGTGTTGCATACATGCTTGACAAAGAGGGCGGAGACTCTCGAAACGTTGCATCTTGAGTGCACGGCCGGTGTCCGAGCAGCTCCCAACTACTACGCTTGCGGCGCTATTCTTCAGTTAAATTGTTACATTTTACATTCATGCTGAAATTTTTCCCATTATATGCTGGATACAATATACGCGTTTTACGTGGTTTTTTGATATCACAATAAAATATGGACTAAGCTATTTAGCTGAATATTGGTTCCTTCCATTGTTTGTTGAAGCCTAAGGCAGTACGGGTCAAGAGGAAACCCGGATAAGGCACCGTGGCATGACATGTAATATTTATATAGTGGTTAAAAGGATTGAAATGCATCCGTGAGAAGAATACAGATGATATTTAGATCATGCTGATTATTTCAATATGTGCAATAGTGATTTGACCATACAATTGCTACCTACATTCGATCTGTAGACGGGATCCTTCAAACAAGTCGTGGGGCCAGACTGCTTACAGCCACATACAACAAAAACGCAGAAGCAGCAAAAGAAAGAGAAATCACTGCACAAACATAAATCATTAGCTGAGTAATAAGCAGCTAAAAGCGATAAGGTGTAATTTCAGTAAATCTGTAGCATTACTAAATTGATGTGAATTTATATAAAATTACAATGTTTAGGCTTTCATGACAGGTTACAGGTCTTCATTTTACACCACAGGACTGTACTTTAAATTCTTAAAAATAAATGAAATGTTAGCGAGTGCTGGGGGACTTAAACAGAATCCCTTCAAAAATCGCCGAGTGTGACCTCTGAAAATTAGATTTGAACAGTAATTTGATCTTTAGCTAAGACCAGGTAAACATGACATATGAGGAAACACTCTTGCACACCAAATATAGAATAGATAAGATTATGTGGCACGAACATGCCAGTCTATATAACTTGGCGTACTTAGGGACTGGCACCACCAGGATCAGACACTGATCAATGGAAACAGGCATGTCTTCTAGTAAAGATTCAACCTCATTCTAGTACGGGCAAAGCTATAAGGGGTACAAGGATAATCATTGCTACCGAGTCCTAGAACCTAAAGGCCCCTGTGTCACATAAGACTACACCAGTACACTAAATGGCACATAGAAGGTTGGGATTCTTTTTGGAATTTTGCATTAGGACCAAGGACAATTAAAGGGTTTGTCCATTTGTAATAAAATCTTGCAGCCAGCTGTCCCTCCAGTCTGCTGTCTACATTCTGCTACATATGAAGGAGCGCATCACAGCTGCAGCCACTGATGGGCTGCACCGGTCATGTGCCTCTAACAGGTCATTGGTCCAAGCTGTTCACTTTCCAATGGTGATGTAAATTAGTGGCATGTGACCACTTCAGCCAATAGGGGTCCGCAGTCACGACATGCTCGTTCTGAAGTAGCAAAATGTAAAGAGAACACTGAAGGGACCCAAAGAGCTGGCAGTAAGATTTTATTGCGACATGGACGACCCCTTTAAAGGGGATGTCTCACTACCGACAGTGATGGCATATCCGATAGGTCCGGGTCCCACCCGATACTAGGCTATTCTCGAAACTCCCATTCATGTCTATCAGAGAGTCCAGACTACCTCTCCTTTCAGAACAGAGAGGTTTTGGGGCTCATTTAGGAGATGGGAACAGGTCCCAGAGGCATATTCTAGTGATGTGCCATCAATGTCTGAAGTGAGATAACCCCTTTAAAGAGTACCTATCACCTACAGGGAAACCTCATGAAGAAACAGAAGACTAAAATACAAACACTTTCTCAAATCAGCTTCATTAGGAAAATCAAAGCATTTCACCTGTAATTCAGTTTTTTTTAATAAGTGCTGGCCCCAAGACAGCTCTGAAGTCGGGTCAGGTCGCCTCTTGACAGCTTGATGGATCACTATGTTGACAGTTATATCAAACCTCCTGCCTCTGAGCTAGGAGAGTCTTTAAGTATACATCATGTGCACACTGATTTTCTATGGGCTGCTATTTCTGTGCTGGATTTAACACTAGCAGCAGTGTAATGTTGATGCCTGTAAAACCTGTCACACTATGTCCTCAGTGTGCTGTGTATGTAGTGAGAGGCTCAGATCACCCTGTACAAGCAGCTATGCCCTCATCTCCCCCTGCACAATTGGTATCTCTCAACAGAAAGTATCCCTGCTACATAAAGAGCTCTACTAAGAAAGAGCAAGTAAAATCTGTCCCCCTCTAATACTGACATGAGCCCTCTGCATTGCTAATGACATGTACTGGAAAAAAAGTCTTATAATTTCTAGTGTGTGTGTGGTGGGTGATCCTTAAGTTAAACATATTCACACTGGCACTGTTAAGACGGTCAATGCAAACGGTCCATCATCTCTGCAATTATACAATCTGTATTTCACCAGCATTTCACACAATTATTCCATCAAGGTACAACTACTGCACCCATTTGTTGTAGGCTGCCTTGGACAACATTCACTCTCACAGAAGTGCAAAACTGCGCAGAAACTGTAAGAACAGCAACAAAAGCACAGCAAAACAGAGATTTTGATACATATCTGTATTTTACTCACCAAAATATGCTTAAAAAATGTTTGGGAATACACACCATTTAGGCACATGTTACACTCTTTATGACATTTGAAGCAATGTGCGACGTGCAAAAAATGCATGTCAATTCTGGGGGGGGAGGGGAGTAAATGTAGGTTTTATATAAAATATTTTATGAGCGTAAGAGCCAAAAAAATTTACCAATTCTTTATTTTGCTGTATGATCTATAACTGGTGCATTATTTTGACACAGATAACTGAAGTAAGGCTAAAAAGGATCAGACAAAAACGTATGTAAAAAATGCTCAAATTATGCAGGTTTCCTTTAAAGTTTGGGTGTACTTTTTAATATGCTTTGATCACCATGTGCCTTAGGGTACAGTCACACGACAGATTTAATGCAAAAGTTTTACCAAGAAGGTCAGTTCCTTTCATTTAAATGTATGGGACAGTTCCGCAAATCTGTGCAACCATAGGTAGAAAACAAAGGGTGGTGATTAACGATACATACTCAGACTGGATCCCTGTTACTAGTGGGGTACCACAAGGGTTAGTAGTGGTCCCTATGCTCTTTAAAGAGAACCTGTCACATAGGTTATGCCCCCCTTGCGGAGGGCAGCACAAGCTAGTGTCAGACCTGCTGTTTCCAGCACTGTGCCCCTTATTCTGTAAGATGCTGGAGTTTTCGTGTATTTAGTGCTCAAATCTGCATTTTTCAGCCAGAAGAGTCATTCAAAGAGTCAGTTTTTTTCAAACCCGGCCAATCGGAGCCTAGCCCCGCCCACCTCAACTGACAAACCTATAACTTTGAATATCCAAGGAACCTTTGAACATGTGGGAATAAACACTACTACGTTTTTCACTATTACCAACTGAGTGCTGCGAGTTTTTCCCTTGGATATTTAACATAGAAGTCTCTTGGTCTGACTTGTTTTCTCGCTTGCACCCCGCACCTTTTCTATATTAGAAGTGCTGCTTTTTTTTCTCTCTTTATATTACTTTGAATAGGTAGAAACATGTGAATAACTGTCAGTGGGCGGAGCTAGCCTTTGGTGGGCGGGGCCAACACCTGCTCATGAATAAGATTTGAGGGCTTAATGCTCTAAAACTGCTGCATCTTACAGAAAAAGGGACACAGCGTTGGAAACAGCAGGTCTGACACTAGCTTGTGCTGCCCTCAGCAAGGGGGGCATAACCTATGTGACAGGTTCCCTTTAACATGTTCATTAATGACCCTACACATGGATTGCTCAGTAGAATATTAATCTCTGCAGATGATACTAAACTCAGAGGATAATTGTCATTACATGGGGATCTGGATAAGGTAGAGACCTGGGCAGGCCTGGACTGCCCATAGGGCAAACCGGGCATTTGCCCGGCGGGCCGCTGGGGTCCGGGCCGCAGGGCCGGCTCGGAGAGCCCGCCGAGGGGGCCGGTGTTTCCCCCTCGGCGGGCCCCGAGTGCCGGCGCACGCACAGGGGCCGCAGTGGTCGCATCTGCGACCGGACCCCTGTGCCAGGGGGCCCGACAGGCCCCCCCCTCGCTGCACAGCCGGGTCACAGACCAGCCATACAGCCATCACGGCTGCCGTCTGCACCGCGCGGGGCAGGCAGCAGCTGAGGCTGAACAGCTGGGATCTACTGATCCCGTCTGTTCAGCTCCCAGGAGGCCGCGGGGCAGGCGCGCAATGTGATGACGTCATCGCGCGCCTGCTCCGCGGCCCGCACCCGGGAGTGAGCGGCTGCACTGGAGGAGGAAACGGAGAAGAGGAAGCAGAGACATCAGGTATTGTTTTATTATTTTTTTTAAACTACTAGCCCTGCCTGCATACCTATATACCACCCATACTGCCCTGCCTGACTGGCTATATACTGCCCTGCCTGACTGGCTATATACTGCCCTGCCTGCTGCTATATATCCCCCTGCCTACCATAACTGCCTGCACCTATATAGCCTGCCTGACTGCAAACCCCTATCCTAATTCAGGCCTGCACTACTCTATATACTGGCCTGCCCTACCTATATTCAGCTCCTGCTGCCACCACTACTGGTTTCCCTACCCTGGCTAGTTACTGGGGGCAGCCCCAGCTACCTGGCTAGTTACTGGGGGCAGCCCCAGCTACCTGGCTAGTTACTGGGGGCCTACCTACCAAATTAATGGAAGGCACTGTTTACCTACCCAATGGGGGTCTACCTATTTACATGCCACTTATCTAACATTATTTAAATTTCTAATTTTTAGGGTCTAACATTCACTGTTTGGGGAATTGAAAGGAAAGTGCTGGAAAAGAGAGGAACCTAAGATGTATTTGTGGTAAATTCTACAGGGACGAGTATTGACACTAGAAGAGACACTGCATGCTGTACTGGACAGAGAAAGAAATGGAAGGGAACGACTCATCCGGGAGACATCATGGAGGTTTGGGCCAGAAGGAGAAGAAAAGGAGAAGACAACTCCCATCAGAGGTGACGTCTCCTGTGAGTCCCTGCTGTCAGGGGTCATTTTACTTCTGTGTTGAATAAGTGCTGTATTCATGTGATGGTGACCTGACTACTGGGGATGTGATTGGTGGGGTTGTAGGTTATGTTGGTGCTTATGTAGTGTCAGTGTAGGCTTGTCATTGATTGTAAAGCGAGCGCACACCTGACTCTGTGATGAGGGATTTCTCTGCACCACTTTCTTTCTTGCTTGTGTGTAGGCTGCTTTCACACGGAGCGGCTTTGGTGCATTTTTGATGCGTTTTTTTTTTGTGCAGAAATGTACAGCATTAACTGCTCTGCCTTTCTGCACAAAAAAGTACCCAAAAAAAACAAAAACAAAAATGCACCAAAAATGCTCTGTGTGAAAGCAGCTTTATAGTGCAGTTTATTTTAGAAAGTTGCAAGGTGCGAGAACAAGGTACATTTTGTAAGCGGATATTGTATGTGGGCTGGTGGGGGCTTAGTGCCAGGGCTGATTTTTATTCTCAGTCCGGCCCTGGACCTGGGCAGAGAAATGACAGATGAGGTTTAACACTGATAAATGCACATGGGAAGAAAAAATGAGTTCCATTATTACTTGTTAAAATGTGTTTCATTATTACTTGTTAAATGGAAAAACTCTGGGTAAAAGTGACATGCAGAACGACTTGGGAATCCTGGTGGACAGTAAACTTAATTGTAGCAGCCAGTGTCAGGCAGCAGCAGCCAAGGCAAATAGGATCATGGGGTGTATTAAAAGGGGCATAGATACACATGATGAGAACATTATTCTCCCATTACACAAGTCACTGGTTAGACCACACATGGAATATTGTGTACAGTTATGGGCACCAGTGCACAGGAAAGACATTGTAGAGCTTGAAAAGATTCAAAGATGGGCAACAAAAAATATAAAAAGTGGATGGACTACAATACCCAGAAAGATTGGCAAGATTGGGGTTATTTAGTTTAGAGAAAAGACGGCTTCGAGGGGACATAATAAATATGTTTAAATATATTAAAGATCCATATATAGATCTCTCCCAAGATCTATTTATACCCAGGACTGTATTAAGGGGGCACCTCTCCGTCTAGAGGATAGGTGGTTTCTACATAAACATAGAAAGGGATTCTTTACTGTAAGAGCAGTGAGACTGTGGAACTCTCTGCCAGAGGAACTTGTCATGGTGAATTCACCAACAGAGCTCAAAAAGGGTCTGGATGTATTTCTAGAGAGTAATAATATAACAAGTTATAGTGACTAGGATTCTGGAGAAGGGTCTGGATTAAATTTCTAGATGTAATATAACAAGTTATAGTGAATAGGATTCAGGAGAGGGGTCGTTGATCCAGGGATTATTCTGATTGCCAGATTGGAGACGGGAAGGAATTTTTTTCACTAAAATGAAGACAATTGGCTTCTACCTCATTGGGATTCCCTCTGGAGCAATACTATAGCACAATAGGCTGAACTGGATGGACGTCTGTCTTTTTTCGGCCTAACAAACTATGTAACTGTGATCTATTTACCTGTCAGGAGGTTGGACCCCATTCTAAGTCAGCGGGGTCTTGTTTGTTGCTGCCGGTGTCTGGATGTCTGTCTTTCTTTCTTACAAACTATGTAATTCTTCCGTGTGTGAGTTTTCCCATGGATCGCTTGGATATAGAATAGAATTGCACTGCTTTTACTGTAACATACTGCAGTGAATCTCCCCCCATGCACTTACAAACGTGGTCATTTTTGAGTATGAAAAGGCTTCTGAAATACTCCCATTAATAATAATACACCACCACACTATAAGCTGTCTGAAATTAGAAAGGAGTATTTTGAGTATATTTCAAATTAAATTTTATAGCCAGAATCCACATCAACTTTTGTAAGGTTATTTTTGAAAGGTATTAAGAATAAAAAAATCATACCTGTTCAGCAAAACCCGTGTATTTAGTCTCTTTCCTGTCCATGAGTGTGGATGAGTGCACTTTATACCCTGTACTAAATATTCCGAACAATACTATGTAATCAGGATTTCTGCTGTGCAGGTTAAAACAAGATTGCTCCAGTGATACGTGTGCACCACCTCAGACTCCACCACCATGATACTACTACAGACCTGTTCTCCGTCAGCATTTACCTAAAGACGCCAGACATTTTACAGGTCTCTTCACCTGTCACATGCCCATTATACTTGGATAAACTGAGGACTGCTTGGAAGGGGAGGCTTCATTTTCTGATCACAATGACACCATTTCTTCTCATTAACCTCACTGTGGTGTCTATTGCTTGGACAGCAAAAATGTGAACAGACAGCAAGGTGACTAGAGACTCAGGATTCATCGAGACAGATCCATAAGTGGTGATATACCCTGCATGACGGGTCCGATATGTATGGAAAGTGATCCCACTGCTCCTATGAGTAAAATCTGACATAGAACAAATACACAGTGGCCATTGGGAATCTACGGGTGCTGTATTTAGGATCTACATGACAATCTATACACCACTGTGTGCAGAGCTTTATTCCAGAAGAACTTATAAAGGGCTTGTCTCACTAGGCTGTTTCACAGAGCCTCATGGCTTCAGGCTGCCACTTCCTGGCCAGGCTGTGGGTGGGCCTACAGCAGTGATTGATATTTCAGCTCTGCTATTTCTAGCCTAGCCTGTTAGAGGGACATTTGTGATGGAGGGGTTTCGACAGCAGTACAAAAGACTACAGAGCTCTTAAGAGTGAAAAAGGTCTTCCACTTCCCAAAATACCTGAGGCCAGCTAGTAGCGAGCTATAAGCCGGCTTCAGAGAATATGCAGCTCTCTCCGTTTTTTTTATGGCAGTTCCAAATATAGCCAATCAAGCATGCTCTGCTATATTCAGAACTCCCATAGACATGAGTGGGAGAGCTGTGCAAGCATAACCATCTGCCCATTCACAGAGGCTGGCTCGTGGCTCATAAGTTGGCCTCACAAGGAAATTTGTGCGGTAGCAAAACCTTTTGAGTTTTGTCAGTAAGAAAGATAAACAAGCTCCTGTGCTGCTGGTAAGACACAGCAGGGGGTGGTCAGCAGCCTAAGGAAGTTTATGTAAACGAACAGCAGATAAGAATTGCTCTGAAGGAAAGCAAAATCAGAACAGCAATGTATTTGGTCAATGGTCTTTATTTACCTTCCTGTTTAACACTAAATCAATGAGATGGGAATATCTCTAAGAGAAGCAAAGATCTTGTATTCAGATCTCAAAGCCATGAGGTAGTCTTTATGCTCGGAAAATGGACCAGATCCAAGCGAGAGAGAAAAACAACCTTATCCAGCATCAGACACCTAAGAAAGCTCTGAGCATTGTGTAAAGGACAGGGAGAAGGAAGTGGAGAGACACTTAAAGGGATTGTATCATTTCATTAAATGGCCTTCAGAATAAGGGGACAGTAAAAACAAGCAACTTTGCAATTAGATGTCATTAGCAAAGCTGTCTTGTATTCACAGTATTCCTTATCTTGTATTTTTGTTTACACTGATATCCAGTGCTGGTCGAATCCCTTTAGATCCCTCCTCCTTGTATTTCACTAGCTGAGAGCTCATTTACATTCTGTACAGCCCCCGGTTGAATTCACGGAGCTGTGTCTGTCACTCAGAGTAAGGGATCGTCACATTTTCACTTTATACAGGCAGAAGAAACAGAATTACACTGAAGGGCTTACACAATCAGGAAATAGCACAATTTGTGTCCATCCCTGCCTGACTCAGAGTTAGGGGCTGTAGCTTTTTCTCTCTCCACACCCAGCAGAAACAGACTGCAACAGATTCTACAATGAGAAAACATAACAGTTTTGTCCCGGTGCCTAACTCTCCTGCATAGAAGGGAGATCTGTGCGGTTCATAGAAAGCTGTAACATCTCCAGCTGTGAGAGGAGAAGAGTTCAGTTGCCCAGTCTAGATTGAATGCAGCCTGTGGTATGTATATAGCTCTTACAAAATAAGGCTGCATAGGGAAAGACACAGTGACATGTGGACTCAGACAGAGGGGGGGGGATGATGTCACCCAGCTGGGAGGGGAAGAAACGCCCCTGCATCTCCAGAGTTGAGAAGCTGAGAGCAGTGTGAATCAGCCGAACTAAGGAAGCGATACATCCCCTTTAACAGAAGTCAGCTTACCAGATGCCTCTGCTGTGTAAAAAGATGTCAATAGTGGTGGCATTGAATAGGTGGACTGCATGTTAGATTTTGTATGGAAGCCACCTGTGTTAAATTCTAGATAAATGGGAGCAGTTTGGCCATGTCACACTTTTCACAAACGAATAGTGCTGCTACATACTTTTGCATACAACCGCAATGATATGTGCTGACCGCCACTAGAAATGTGAACAAATTAAAGAATTTGGTGAAAGTTTTACACTGGTTCTACATGTTGTGTTCACACATGTCTGTAGGATGGCAGCATCTCCATGGTCGCCCATGAGCATAAAAGCGCATTAAAATAACAGACATTTGCATTATGTGTAGATGCATTGTAAAACTTTTTAGTAAAGTTCATTTGTGAAAGCATAAGGGTATGTTCACACGGCGTAATTTCGGCACGCATTTCGCCGCATATTTGCGCTCTAATATGGATGAGATGCACGTCGAAATTACGGTAATCCATAGCTCTCAGAAAACTATGGATTACGCCTCCTCTCCCTGCTCATACAATACGATCGTATTGTACGCGTGGGGAAATAAGCAACATGTCAATTATTCGCAATGTACGCGCCATGAGTAATAAATGTCAATGGGGCTGGAGGGCTACCGCGGGAGTACACGCTGATCAGTGCGGGCTCCCGAAAGACACGATGTACTGCGGCACGTACTGTACGCGCCACAATACGCCGGGTGTTTTGGAACCACGCGCTGATCAGCACGTAATTCCAAAGCACGAGGAGCCGTGCATTGTCAGCGGTGCGTATTGACATGTCAATTCTCCCCCCGCCCATACAATATGTATTGTAGGCGCGGGGGTATGACGTACCGTAATTGCGGTGCACATTTCACTGCGTATTAAGCGCAATACACGGCGAAATACGTGCGCAATTAGGCTGGAAAATAAGCCGTGTGAACATACCCTAAGGGTGCTTTGACAGTGGTTTTTTTTTACAGAAAATCACAGCATTAAAACTACCTATATTGCTGTGCATTTCTGCAAGAAAAAAAAAGAAAAAAAACACACCAAAAACACACTGTGTGCAAGCACCCTAACAAAAACGACGTGAACTCCGACCTACAGCAGTAACCCTCAGCAGCACAATATTCCAGGACAGGAGGACACTTGGAGAGATAATGGGCGCGCCCTCCTTGTGGACTTTATATAGACATATACGCCTCTTCTAGCACTCCACATATACCTGTGACACACAAATCCCACGCTCTTTATTGCTCCCATTATATAAAGCAAATAAATGGCTGGGCAAATTCCACCTGCTGGGAGAATGTGTCCCTCCTCGGCTGTTCCGGGATTTTTTTCCATTTGCAGTCCACGTGACAAGTCACAGGTCTTGTGCTCGGCACCAGCGAGGCGCTGCTATAGCTCAGAGGCAGGAATTCCAAACTATCAAGTGTCTTTATCTCACAATCTTCATTGTGGAACTTGTAATAGTTGATCAATCAACAACCAAACTATAAAAACCACACATTCCAGGCCCCCATTTACTGCCACTAATAGACGGGGCGAAGAAAATTCACACAGAACGAGCACAGCGCGGATAGATCTGATGCTAGATCTGTTAAGTCCGGCACAGAGAACATCCGCTGAAAGGCCTTAATTCACAAGCGCTCGTGGGGACCGGTTACTGATTGTACTGGCCGCAAGCATGAATGCCTGGTACACAGCAGCACATGCACTGACCAAGAGCTATTAAAGCATGAAAAACAGAAAGAAACATAGGATCTGCCATTATTAGGCTAGGTTCACACGGCTTAAAATGGGCCATATTTCGGTCCGTAATTACGCGCCGAAGTGCGGCAATTACGGGCAGAAAACGGCCCATTCATTACGGTAATTCACAGTTCTCATAGAGAACTATGGATTACGTCTCCTCTCCCCGCCCGGCGAAGCCACCGGGTGGGGAGATAATTGACATATCATTTTCTAGTGGCGTATACACGGCGCTAGCAGTGATTGTCTATGGGCCGGCAAAGTGCCACCCCCCCGCTCACTCCCCCGCTCTTGCCCCGCCCCCACGCCGTAATTGCGGGGCGAATTTACGCCCCGCAGTTAAGCCGTGTGAACCAAGCCTTATTATTTATTTTAAAGCGCCATTGATTCCAGGGCGCTGTACATTCGAGGGGGTTACATACATAATATAAATCAAACGAGTACAGTGATAAGTGAATAATGACAATTGGCACGACAGAGGGAGAGAGGACCCTACCCGCGAGGGCTTACAATCTACAAGGAGGGGGAAGAGACAGGAGGTGAGGGGCAGACATGTCTGTGGAGGAAGTAGTGGCAAGTTTAGTGAAGGTTATAGGCAAGCCTGAAGAAATGGGTTTTCAGGTTGCTTTTGAAGCTGGTGAAAGTGGAGAGAGTCTGATGTGTTGGGGCAGTGAGTTCCAGAGTGTGGGGGAAGCACGGGAGAAGTCTTGGAGACGGTTGTGTGAGGAGCTGATAAGGGGAGAGCAGAGGAGAAGGTCCTGTGAGGAGCGGAGAGTGCGTGAGGGGAGATATTTGGAAATTAGGGCAGAGATGTGTGGAGGGGAGAGGTCATGGATAGCCTTGGTATCTGCCATGGTATAAACCATAAATAGTGGCATGAATACATTGCACAGGAAAAAGAGAGAGAAGCACATGGCTCATATATACAGTAAGCAGTCACGGTAGACCTTACAAAACCACCACAATAAAGTGCACTGCTGTGTTAGGGTATGTTCACACGGCTTATTGGGGCGCAACACGCCGATTAGCGCGTACTCTCAAAGCACAATCGTATTGTACGCCCAGGGAGACGACGCGTAAACCATAGCTATGCATTACCGTAATTGCAGCGCGCATTTCGCCACGTATAAAGTGCAATACGTGGCGAAATGCGTGCGCAAATACGCAGCAAAATGAGCCATGTGAACATACCATAAGAACATTGGAGTTTGTCCCCATGCATCTGAATGGTAGAAAAAACGTCACATAAAAAAACCCTAGGCTACATCAAAAAAGAAATACATCCACCATTCAAAGACTACAAGGCCATGCCCTAAGAACAAACTAAGGCCAGATACACATCACGTTTCTGACTTCTGTTTAGCGTACATGTCAGGGTGTATAAAAGCCAAAAATTATTCTACATGAATACACAAACCCACACGTATGTTAAGCACTATATATATTTTTTTTTTATGTGTGTGTGTGTGTGTGTGTGTGTGTGTGTGTGTGTGGGGTGTGTGTGTGTGTGTGTGTGTGTGTGTGTGTGTGTGTGTGTGTGTGTGTAAAAAAAAAAAAAAAAAGGAGAAAAGGGGGGCGCACAATCGTGAAATATGTTAAAACAATATAAGGGGTGGGAGTAGAAAATTCACTCACGGAGTAGGGTTGTGCATATATTATAGAGGCACAACGCTCATAGGCACCTACAGGGCTTTTTTGCACCGTAGCCCCTTAACACGGCAGCAGCGGTTCCTTCAGTGGTAGAGTTCCTCTGAAACGGATACAACTATAGACAAAATGGCGGATCCCGGTGCACGTGGAATCAAGGACGCCAGAGGTTTTGGCGAAGGAAAACGGTTTATTGTCTAAAACAGCAAAGGGTTTTTCCTTCGCTTGATTAATACAACGTTATAATCCTATCGCGTTGCGCTGCTGTCTCTGGCTCTTCTGTGCTGAATTTATTCTGGGGGTTTTCCCTATGCACCTTTGGGCCATGTTCACACGGCTTAAAATGGGGCATATTTCAGTCCGTAATTACGCGCCGGAGTGCGCAAAGTCATTACGGTAATCCACAGTTCTCATAGAGAACTACGGATTACGTCTCCTCTCCCTGCTCGGCAAATCCGCGGGGTGGGGGAGATAAGTGACATGTGAATTACTAGCGGCGTATACGCGCCGCTGGTAATACAAGTCTATGGGCCGGCGAGGGGCCGGCCCCCAGCACTCGCCCCCCTGCCATACGGAGTAATTGCGTGGCGTAATTACGCCCTGCATTTAAGCCGTGTGAACCCAGCCTAGGCTACGTTCACACATAGTGAATAAATGACATGCCACTTATCTTCCCGCGCATACAATAGGATTGTATGTGTGTGGAGAGGAGGCGTAATCCATAGTGCTCTGAGAACTGTGGATTACCGTAATGATGGCGCAGTTCACTCGTATTAGAGTACAGTACGCTCTCAAAAACGTGGCAAAATGTGTCCCAAAATAATCTGGGTGAACATAGCCTTAGGGTCCGTCCATACGACAGGCAATTCCTGGCAGATTTACACACAGATTTGGGTTTTAAAAACAGTATAAATCCAACTGCAAGGCCCGGTTCACACTGCTTATTCTAGCCGTAATTGCGGGACGGATCCCGCCCGCAATACGGCTTGAATAAGGGGCAGGGCGTTGCTCACCGGCCCCATAGACATCCATTATCCACGGCGCGTATTCCACCGGGATAATGAACATGTCACTTTCTCCCCCCGCGGCGGATTCGCCGAGCAAAGAGGAGAGACTGAACCCATAGTTCTCTATGAGAACTGTGGATGACCGTAATGGCTGGGATGGATTCCAGCCGTACTGCAGCGCAAATACGCCGCACAATACGGCTGCAATCCGTGCCCAAAATAAGCCGTGTGAACGGCCCTTAAACCTTCCCTATAGACCTCAACTGAAAACCCAAGTAGTTATCCACACGACTCAAAACCATCATTATTGAACACGTTATGTTCCCCCGTATTTCAAGTACACCTCTCGTCCAGAGAGCTTAGCTTTTACTTTCTGCCCTGGAATGAAAGAATGTAGACACGAGTTGCCATGAAGACCATTGTTCGTACAAGAAACTTGTTGATATCATGAATGGAATTTCCCTTTGCCAAAAGCCAGTAAAGCACGTCAAACGCAATGCTTACCACTCATATTATAGCACAGGAACTAGTAGAACTGATGCGATAATCCAAAGTATAGTACCCGTACACAGAGACAAGTTGATGACAACGTCCAAGTTCCCCCTATGACTGTCAGACGAAACTGATCCAAAAAACATTTTCAAAAGCGCTGTGCAAAACGCATCTGACACGCACCCAAAGTGTGCTGCGTGTTTGGATGCATTATCTGTGCAGCAGAAACACGCTCTATAGTGTTAAATAGGGCGTCTGCTGCGTCAAACGGATCAAGAATTAATATGTCAATTCTTTGAACAGATCAGAAAGATGCATGGAAAACACCTCTGAACGCTGATGCATGTTTTACATTGAAATGTAAATCACACCGCACATTGTTAGAGGCGTGTTTGGGCCCGAAACACAGATCCAAATACGCAGCTAAGAAATGCCGTGTGAACGTTTCCTTAAAGTAAAATTGATGTGGGAAGCTTACAAATTTAAATAAACATTTTCACCATTCATTTTTATTAAAAATTCTGGACCATTTTTGTTTTCGCTGCTCCCTTAGTGATCCATAGTCAACAGCTCATCTATAGGGATACGACCAGTGACAGGAGCTCCTCATTCCTGGCCACACATGCCAGACATCACCTCACCTCTCCGGCAGCTACTGTCAGTCTCTTCCCTGCTTAGTAATCACTCACACTTCTGTGTTGGCAGCGACACCAGAAGAAGACGCTGCCTACAGAGAGGGTTTGCATTCCTAGAGCAGTCTCTGAACAGCAGGGACAAGAGGAAGCCGCTGATCGATGCCATTTAACCCTTTGATTTGTCTCATCCGTGAAAGCAGCATAATGAAAGGGGATTCCCAGCACCCGATGGAGCCTGGAGAATACATATACAGTCATACCTGGGGACCAAGTGTAACCCCAGGGCTGTCTGCATAATAAGCCTGCTGTCAGGGCACACTGTGTGCTGCCCTACCAGCAGCCTGACGCATACAAATGTATTCGCATACTCCTGTATGCTAATACATTACACTAAGTGTAAGAAGTGTACAATAGTTTTCCCTTAATGGGATTAAGAAAAAAAAAAAAAAGTAAAAACATTAAATTAAAAAAAATATCTAAATAAAAGATTGTGCATACCTTACACAAAAACCCTACACATTAGTTATTCTCATGCCCTAATAGAACTAATTAACAGGTTATTTAGCGTAGAAATGTGAATGGAGTAAAAAAATAATTTAAAAAAACAAAATGCAGAAAAACACTATGTTCATGGTGTTAAAAAAAAAAAAAAAAAAAAAATCTATATATTACATCGTAATTTATAAGTAAACTCAAACCACGCCCCCCCCCCCCCAAAAAAAAAAAAAACAATTTCTCCCGCATAAAACAAGTCCCCATACAACTGTGTCACTTAAAAAAAAATAACAAAGATATGCTTGTTGAAATGTTATGCAGGGAGGCAAAAATTAAAAAATTTAGCTGCTCATTGAGGGTGCTTTCACATGGTGCGTTTTGGCACTTTTTTTGTGCAGCAATGTACAGCGTCAAAAACACACCGTGTGAAAGCACCCAAAGGCTATGTTCACACGGCTTAAATGCAGGGCATAATTACGCCCCGCAATTACGCCATGTGGATGGGGGTGGGGCGTGATCAGGGGGCCGGCACTTCGCCGGCCCCTAGACTTGCATTACCAGTGGCGCGTATACTTATCTCCCCCCACGCCGTATTTGCCGAGCAGGGAGACGAGACGTAATCCATAGTTCTCTATGAGAACTGGGGATTACCGTAATGACTGGGATGCACTCCGTCGCGTAATTACGGACTGAAATACGTCCGATTTTAAGCCGTGTGAACAGAGCCTAAGGCCTTTTCAAGTCTTATGCTTAAGTGGTTATAAAAAAAAGTGTGCTTTTGTTAGTTTTTTAAATGAACCCAAATATCACCTGTCCAAGCTAGAGTTGTACATAAAACCACCTGCATAAAAAAAAATCATAACTGCATGCGTTTTGTTAATTAACTTCAGTGTAACGTAATTAATGTTAATTACAAAGCCACCTACATTTTACAAAATCCCATGCAGTAATGTGATGTGCGAGGCTGGGTTCTCATGCAGTTTTTGCTTTTTTTTCTGCATCAAAAATGCAAGCAATAACCAACTCTGATTTAGAAGACGGGTGAAATACAGGTCAATTTAAAAAAAAAAACAAAAAAAAAAAAAACACGTTCTTATTGCATTTTTTAACTGCAACGCGAGAACCCAGCCTTTTAGTGTACTTTCACATGGCTGATTCGAACGTTGAAAAATGTCAGCGACGAATTAACGTTGAATCCTTTTTCGGAAGATCTGTGCCAGTAAGCATGGATTTCAGACGGGGATTTGACGCAGATTATCACCCTCCTACATACTATATATAATGCGATGGGAGTATTCAGAATCTACCTCAAGAGCTGACATGCCAGCTCTTTTTCAGCGCTAAAAAGAAAATCTGCGTCGTGAACAAGGACACCGATTTACCATAGGAAACCAGGTAAGGCGGATTGCAGTCAGATAGGATTCTGAGGCAGATTTAACGCTGAATCTGTGTCCAAATCAGCCATGTGATCATACCCTTTGGTATATGGCGTATTTGCGACACGTACGTCAGCCCAAATACGCTCTGAAGTACGCTTCACTTCAATGCCCTTTAAACAATGGTCATGTACAGTACTCAATAAATGCAGTGTAATATTGTCGCTGTTTAGACTTCCCCCGCATCACTATGCCTTTCCTCACAGTGTGCTCACTCTAGTCCAGTGTTTCTCAACTCCAGTCCACACGCCCCACCAACAGGTCAAGTTTTCCTTAGCAAAGAACAGGTGATATAATTATTGTAAGTGAATTCTGTGGTAGATCCTGAAAACATGACCTGTTGGTGGGCGTGAGGACTGGAGTTGAGAAACACTGCTCTAGTCAAACAAACAAAGGTCTGTTTATGTAAAGAGCTGTGATGTAGCTGAGTGGTTAGCACTTCTGCCTTTCGGCATAGTGGTACTAGGTTCAAATCCCTGCAGAAATCAAGTGTGGATTTTGTTTTTCATCCTCAATGCACATACCGAATTGAGATTTTTTTTTTTTCCCTTTTATTTATACCGTTTGCTTAATTAGTAAGGAGTACAGAGGACATGAGTAGAATGACAGCAGCTGGGGTTGAATACTCGCTCAGCAGTGAGTGTGTGTGATTACTAGGCAGGGAAAGGACAGACAGTAGCTGGCCGTGTGGACTGGTGATGTCTAAGCTTGTGCGGAGTTGAGCGAGGAGCTCTGGTCACTGGTCGCATCCCCTGGAGATGAGCTGTACACTATGGATCACTAAGGGAGCAGCTAAAACAAAAATGGTACAATTTTTGTTTATAATAAATGGTGAAAATGTTTATTATTTGCAAGCTTTCCACAATCAATTTTATTTTGTGGTAAGACCCTTTTAACAATTTTGGGAATTGAAAGGAGCTTGCTGTAATAAAAGCAGTTCCACTGCAGTGCAGTACTACAACTGAAAATCTGGACCAAAAACTCAACCAAGCCACACCGTGTGACAGCACCCTAAAGCTGCCTCCACGCGACAATTGTAAAATACCGTAGGATTCCGTTATAGAATCCAACCAGTATTTTAGAATCTGTATTAGGTTTTTACCGTGTTTTTTTGTGCAAAATCTTGCGGTTGGTTTTCGGATTTCAACCGGCCCAGTAATATTGAACTGCACTATAATCCGCACTAAAAACTTGTTTTTTTTGTCCGAAATGCACAGCAATAAAAGCAAATTACTGCTGTGCATTTCTGCCCAAAAAACGCACCAAACGTACTGTGTGAAAGCATCCTAACACAAAGTGTGAACTCAGCCTAAGGGGATGTTCACACGGCGTGTTGACTCTGTTTGCATACGTTTTTAGATGCGTGTTTCAGACCCTAAGCGGATCCAAACACGCATCTAACAATGTGCAGTGTGATTTACATTGCTTTCAATGTAAAACATGCATCAGTGTTCAGTAGAGTGATCGCCGATGTGTTTTTCATGCGTCAGAATGGTCATGTGAATTTCTGATCCATTAGACCAGGGGTGTCAAAATGAGGCCCTCCAGCTGTTGGGAAACTACAACTCCCATCATGCCCACTGTTCTAGATTATACAAATGCATGATGGGAGTTGTAGTTTCCCAACAGCTGGAGGGCTGGCAGTTTGACACCTGTGTATTAGACGCAGCAGAAGCCCAATTTAAAACCATAGGGTGCGTTCCTGCTGCGGCGTGTTGGATGCGATTTACGCAGCACTTTTGAATGCATTTTTCGGATTCAAAATGCCGTGTGAACAGACCCTAAAGTTAATCGATCAATTTAGCCAGCCAAGGCCAGAGCTTCCTCTTCTGAAATGGAGTTGGATGTTCACAGAAAGATTGTTCATCCTTTACCCAATGTCATTATGGCCAGTTTAAACGACTCTAGACGTTAAAGTGAAATAAAATGCTTATGGCTGTGCCTGGAAAACAAGCCTTCACCAGATGCGGATATGTGAAGTGCTCGGCCACCTTTCCGATCACTATTTCTATCCTGTGGATATTTCATACATCTTCAATTACTATAGACACCGTGATCTTCAACACATTCGTTTAGAAGCTGATCTTTTATTAAGTGATCGGATCAATAGCGATTTGTCAGCACAGGAATAAGTGGCTTCAGATCTGGAGCCGTATAAAAAAAAAACATTTGCACGGCCTAAATCAAATCAATGAACAGGGGGAAAAAAAAAAAGAATATAGTTATTGAATGGAAAATAACATGTGGAGGAATTAAAGCGTTAAGGCACAGAAGTGGCAGCAGCTTCCTACCCATGACATGGGAAAATTCTGCACACTTTGGGCATTTTTTATGTGGGGTGTTCAGTTTTCAGTGCAGGACAAAGATGCATTCATAAGGAGATAAAAGACAACCCTATGTAACATTTCACTGACGCCAAACACACAGCAATACAGTATTATATGTAAACTGCAACACCATTTACAAACTGGACACCTTTCAGCTGGGTTCACCATGTTTTTTATTGCAAGTGGTTTTGCAATTAACTAATTTGGAACACAGGTAAAACGTGGGTTAATTGAAAAAGTGCACACATTTTTATTTTTTATATATTGCGTGCATTCTCAGGCTTAGGCTATGTTCACACAGCTTATTTTGGGATGCATTTCGCCACGTATTGAGAGTATTCTGCACTCTAATATGAGCAAAATGCGCCCCAATCATTACGGTAATCCACAGTTTTTATAGAGAACTATGGATTACGCCTCCTCTCCCCACATATACAATCAGGGCTGTGGAGTCGGCAAGCCGAAGCCCCGACTCCTCAATTTTCCAAACCTCCGACTCCCTCATACATGGCGCATGTTTAAGTGATAACTTTACTGTAGTAAGATGGTAACATCAGGCTTTTTATCACCTTATGATACAATAATCAAGCTATTTAGGTAGAACAGACACTGACAAAGTAAAGGGTAACAATGTTTTGATCTTTTGAACACTTGTGGGTGGAGTTGAAGAAAAAGCTGTATTTGTATCAAAGTCTAGTCTGCACCAACATTGGGAATGTGTAGAAGAGATCTGGGATTGGATTTTGGTCAAGACCTGCTTGAATCTGATCCAAAGCCTGAAAGGATTCAGGCAGTATTGAAAACCAAAGGTGGATTTCCCAAATGCTAACAAAATTATACAAAATTAACACTTTGATTTTTAGGAGCAAAACTGTAACTAAGCAGACGCTAAATACTTGCAAGTCACTTTTATGTATAAGATATGCAAGTTGACTATATAAAATTACAGTAGCCTCATGTACAAAGCTGTAGTGGATGGTGAGATATGGAGCCTGAAAGTCTCACAAGTTCAAAACATTGTTACCATTTTGCTTGTCAGTGTAAAATATATTTAATGGATATGACTTTAGGACACAAACAAATTGTAAATATGCAAAACACTGCAGGAACATTTGTGAAGTCTCTGAATTTGTTCGGAGAAATAGTATTGCCTCCATCAGATCCTATACATGACCTCACATCTGATCTTATTATTTCCAGGCTAGAGAACGGCCTCTCTACACTAACTTGGGTTGGGAGAAAGCAGTGACCACAGGGGCAACATCTCTAACAATGTCAGGGTATAAAGGAATTGCCTCAGCCACAGTCAGTTTTGATGAATGGTTGATCTCTTCTACTTCTTTGAAAGTAGGTGAAACATTTTGCTGAAATCTGTTTGCCATGGGAGCAGAATCTTTTCCCCTGGGGCAGCGCTTTGCCTGCTCCATGTCATCAATTACACTCCTCATGTGATGAGGCTGAACATATGGGAGCAGCAGCACTGGCCGGACCCAATTCCTCTTGCATCGAACTAACTGGACCAACTTATTATAGATTTTGGGAGTCGCCGTCGGTCCCTTTTATGACGACTCAGACTCCTGCAAAATAGCCACCGACTCCACAGCTCTGTATACAATACGATCGTATTGTATGTGCGGGGAGAATTGACATGTCATTTATTCACGGCGCGAGTAATGCATGTCTATGCCACGGGAGCACGCGCCGATAAGCGCGACTCCCGAAGACTCAGCTTAATTGCGGGGCGTACTGTACGCCCCTTAATTAAGCCATGTGAACATACCCTTAGGGTGCTTTCCCACGGTGTGCTTTACTTGCAGAAATGCACAGCATTAAACTGCCTTTATTGCTGTTAATTTCTGCAAGTTAAACTCACTAAAAACGCACTGTGTGAAAGTACCCTTAGCCCTTGCTCACACAATTAGGCTATGTCTATACAGCACAGAAAAACGCTGAAAAAAAAAAAAAATTACTGAAAAGGAGTATCAGACTTCTATAGTAAAAACGTCCTGTTTCCACAAAACGTCTTTTTTCTGCTGGTTTTATTTGCAGGTCGTCTCTTGAAACATTGCAAAAAAAAAAAAAAAACACTGAGCAGCGCAGAAAATTTACTACTGGAGTCTATGGAAAGCGCCGGACGCTTTTTGCAGAAATAAATAGCAAATCTATCGCTGTGCATCTCTGCAAAAAAAAAAAAAAAAAAACGCATCACAAAAACTTTTTCAGCAGCTTTTGACAGGCAGTGGAGAAAAAAAAAAAACTCAGTTTTATGAACATTTTTAGGATTCAGTTTTCAGGTCGTTTTCTGTCCATTGCTGTGTAGACCAAGCCTTAGGGTAGGTTTACTCGGCTGACTTGGACACGGATTCAGCACCGAATTGCACTGAATCTGCCTCAAAATCAGTGTCCAATCTGCCTGCAATCTACCTCACATTGTTTCTAAATAGAAAATCCGTACCACTCCGCACACAACGCGGATTGCGCTCTAAAAGAATTAACAGCTCTGAATCCTCACCTCGCAATACAGTATATAGGAGGCTGAAAATCAGCATCAAGCCAAATCAAGTCGAAAATCCACTTCTTCAGAGCTGAAACTTTCAGCACTGCAAATCAGATGTGTGCACGTACTCTTAGGGCATGTCCCCACTGCACGGGTTTTTGGCCGGTTTGCGGTTTTTCAGACCGTCTGAAAAACCGGCCGAAAATTAGCACAATGGTGCTCTATGGAAAACCCGTGCGGTTTTCCCGCCCGCGGTCCGCTCAAAAAAACATTCAGCATGTTCATTCTCCTGTCCGGTTTCGGGACGGAATATGAACACCTCAATGGGAGGGGGAGGGCTGTTCTCCGCTCATCGCAGAGAAAAGCCATCCCCCCAAGTCCGTGGGGACGGCCGCAAAACCGGACAGATACCGGCCGGCAAACCGGCTGGTATTTGTCCACTGCCGTAGGAACGCAGCCTTAGGGGCCTTTTATACGGCAAAGGACAAATACCGGTTGGGAAACCAGACCGGTATTTGCTCTGTTTCTGGCACGCAGGGGGGCGGCTTTTATCTGCGGTTTGCGGAGAAAAGCCCTCTCCCTTCGTACTAGCATGTTCATGTTCCGCCTGAAAACGGACATAAGAATGAACATGTTCTTTGTTTTTCGGACCGCCGGCGGTCTAAAAAAAACGCCCGGGGGAAAAAGCAGCAGTCCCCACTGTACAGATTTTCCATTAAAGGTCCAGCCGGTTTACAGACGGCTTTCAAAACCACAATCCGTCTGTAAATCCAGCTAATAAAAAACCTGCCGCGGGGACAAGCCCTTAGGGTATGCTCCCCCGGTGTATTGCAGCACGTATTGTAAACACCCCAATACGCCGGGTGTTTTAGAATTACATGCTGGCCAGCACGTACTTCTAAAGCGCAAGGAGGTGGCATTCACTTCAATCATCACCATCACTTCTTCCCGGCGATCAATATGCGTCAGAGAAGACTGACGTAATTCATAGTTCTCTATGAGAGCTACGAATTAGCATAATTGCAGGGCGCATTCGAGCATATTGAAGCGCAATTACGGCTTGTAAACATATCCTTATACAGGAGCCTCGCATATCCTCAATCTGTCCAATGGTCAGGTGGGCACTCCTGATGGGAGCACCTGACATGTCACACACACACACCCCCCCCGCCCCCCCACTCCAAGCAGTGCCAGGTAGGCTGAAATAGGGCATGGAATGGCTGATCCAATCTAGTTGCCTTATGGTGTGGCGTGCCAGATTGAAAAAAGTTGTAAGCCCCCACACCGGACAGAAACTATTCTAGATCACCGGAAAATGTGAACGCAGCCTTGTAAATTTTGTTCACACGTAACAGCGACACTGCAGCCGAGATGTGACCAAGAACTGCCCTGGCGTGCGATCTGCAGAGTTTTCAATAACTGACAATTTGAAAATTGCAGTAAAAACACATGGCAGCGCCGTTTTAGGTCGCACCATTGATTTTATATAAGAACTTTCCCTAAAACGACCTAGTAAATTGTTACTTGGGGAAAATGACGTAGCAGACAATTGCACCCAAAAAAATGTAAAACACACAAAACGTATTAAAAAGAGCATGCGGCTCAGCGGTTAGCATTGTTGCCTTGCAGAGCTGAGGTCCTGAGTTCAAGTCCCAGCAAGGTGTTTTATGTTCTCCCCATATTTGTGTGGGTTTCCTCTGGGTACTTCAGTTTCCCCGCACTCTCAAATAAAACATAAAAGTAGGCTAATCTGGAATTCGGACTGAGAGCCCCAATGGGGACAGAGACAAATGGGAACAGTGACAATCTCCTTACTGTGCTACAAAATATAATTATCGTGCTTTATAAAATGCATAAAATAAACAGAGGGGTCCACATTTTTCTATAGCGTATATATATATATATATATATATATATATATATATATATATATACACACACACACACACACACATACATTATATATATAATGTCTGTGTGTATATATATATATATATATATATATATATATATATACACACACACACATTATATATAATAATACACAAAGAATAAGCTTATACATGAATGTTTATATCCCTATATGCCATCACAGACCTGACCATTACAAAGAAGCCATCATTTCTCACATCTAGAATATTTGGTTGCAATACTGTTGGAGAGAAATAGACCAGATGAATTGCTAATTACTAAGCAAACAGTAATCATGTCAATGTAAAATTCAGCTGCCGTCTCCTGCGGACAAATCAAACGGAGCCCAGGACTCCAAGAGACGGAGTCAAGCAATATGCAGGTAATCTTTATCCTCAGGAATTTACAGAATTAACATTCTGAATTCTGCATTCGAGCCGCGGCGAGGCTATGCCAAGGTTTCATGTGCCGCCCTCTCTCCACTGCAAGAACCGCTTATCTGAGCCCCAAGGAGAGACCAAAATATTATTTGCTATCAGCACAATGCGGAACACAAAAGTTCTCAAAAGGTTTGATTTCCCCGATTCGGTTACGCTGGATCTCATGACAGTATATTCTATAAGCGATACGGCTACCAGGCTCCGAGGACCAAGATGAAATAAAGTAAAATGAATCCATCTTAAAAAATTTGTAACAAAGAAAAAAAGCCAGCAACCCATACAGAGTAGAGCATTTATTACCCAATAATCAAGGCCAAATACAGAATGGTTTGCTTATGTCTGAATACTTTTTTTGGGTTGGATCTTTATTGGGGATCTGCATCCTTCACCTATGACAGACATAAGGGGATGTTCACACGGCATTTTGAACACTTTTGAAAAACATATTGCTCCGTAAAACGCACTGAACGTGCACCCAAAGTGCGCTGCGTGATTGGCTGCGTTTTTGCTGCAGCAGAACCGAACCCTATAGTTTTAAATAGGGCGTCTGCTGCGTCTTTCGGATCAAGAATTGACATGACAATTCTTGAATGGATCCAAAAGACGCATCGGCGATCACTCGTCTGAACGCCAATGCGTGTTTTACATTGAAACTAATGTAATCACACTGCACATTGCTAGATGCGTGTTTGGGTCCGAAACACGGATCCAAACACACATGTAAGTAATGCCATGTGAACATCCCCTAACACAATCTGGATGGAAAGTAGTCTAGAATCCTGCAACACAATGGATTTTGCAGGCGGAATAATCTGTTGCATATCCGAGAAGACTTTCATCCTGCGTGTCGGATTTGGACACAGATGAGCCCCATTCAGGGGGTCTAATCTACATCTGGTCTACCTACATGGTTCTTGTTTGGAATCCATGCTACTAAGGGTATGTTCACACAACCAACTGGACACTGAATTTTCTGCCCAAATCAGCAGCAAAATCTGGTCTGAAAAGCACCTCATGCAGCAGGTTTCAGACGAGGATTTGAAGAGCACTTGATCACGTTTTTGAAGAGGTTTTCCAAACACTTTACTTTCTGAAACACCAATACAAATGAGGTTTTGAAGCTCTCCATTGGTTCCTATATGGATTTTCAGTGTTCAAAACGCTTCAAGAATTGAAATGACACTTTTTTCAGCACCTAAGGAAGTACTGAAAAATCACGTTGTGTGTGAACTACGATGCTGTTTTACATACGATTCCATGAAAATGAACTGGGGCCTTATGGAGGCTTTTTTGATGCGGGTTGGGAAAGAAGCCCCATGAAAACAACGTAAAAATCATCATGATTTATCTGTGAAGACAAAACCACAAATACTGGAAAATACTTGACCTAAAATATAACTTGCAATATTTACCCATTAAAAAATCACTAAAAAAAAAAAAAAACCCTACACTTACCCTACTTCCTATACTAAATTCCTACCAATCAAAATAAAAGGGGAACCCGTCCCAATAAGGACGACCCCTACCCCAAAAAAACACCCCATCACACCCTAATATTACTCAATAAACACATATAGATCTAACTAATAACCAAATATGTATATCAAAACACCTTTTAAAGCCCAATATAGAAACAAACCAACGCGTTTCCTTCCAAGATGCCGGGATTCATCGGGGCCAATAAATCGGGCTCGATTTTATATCAAATGTGATGAAAGATATAAAATCCACACAATATACTCAGTAGCAATGAGTAAATAAATGAATATATGTTGATAACAATGGCTAAATAGATGGGTGATATATATTGATAACCATAAACAGATAGATAGTAACAAACAGTATGGCACCATTCAAGATGCATAATAAAGCAATACCAATATAAACAATATCACCAATAGTGATCACAATCATCCAGTTGTTATATATAGATACATTACCACCAAGGTGCCATATTGGTAAATTTGGTCATATTCATTTCCTTAGATAGGAAGGACCATGATGTCCCCATATTGGTGCCCTTGACACAGTAAAGGGTTCCACAGGGCAGAAGGCATCAGAGATGAGCAGGTCGAGTAGTACAAGAAGCACAGTCTAAGGCAAGGGTGTCAAACTGCGGCCCTCCAGCTGTTGGGAAACTACAACTCCCATCATGCATTTGTATAATCTATAACAGTGGGAATGATGGGAGTTGTAGTTTCCCAACAGCTGGAGGGCCGCAGTTTGACACCCTTGGTCTAAGGGTATGTTCACACGGCTTATTGCGGAGCATATAGTACGCGCCGCAATACACCGGGTGTTTTGGAACCGTGCACTGATCAGCACGTAATTCCAAAGCACGGCCCCATAGACATGCATTGTCAGTGGCAACTAATTGCCGCTAACAATTCACATGTCAATTCTCCTCCCGCACATACAATACGATTGTATTGTACGCCCAGGGAGACGGCACATAATCCATAGCTCTCTGAAAGCTAGGAGTCACCGTAATTGCAGCACGTATTTACTGAGTCAACACGCCGTGTGAACATAACCTGATGGTATGTTCACATGACTTATTTGTGCGCGTAATTGCGTGCTTATTTCGCCACGTACTACACTTTATACGTGGCGAAATAAGTTGCCAATCACATGGCGGCAACTCAGTGCATTTAGGCATGTAGACATGGTCAAGACAATCTCCTGCAGTTCAAACCGAGCATCAGTATGGGGAAGAAAGGTGATTTGAGTGCCTTTGAACTGGGATGGTTGTTGGTGCCAGAATGGGGTGGTCTTTAGTATTTCAGAAACTGCTGATCTCCTGGGATTTTCACGCACAACCATCTCTAGGGTTTACAGAGAATGGTCCGAAAAAGAAAAAACATCCCAGTGAGCGGCAGTCCTGTGGGCGAAATGCCTTGTTGATGCCAGAGGTCAAAGGAGAAGGGCAACTGGTTCGAGCTGATAGAAAGGCAACAGTGACTCAAAATAGCCACCGTTACAACCAAGGTAGGCAGAAGAGCATCTCTGAAACGCACAGTACGGCGAACTTTGAGGCAGATGGCTACAGCAGCAGAAGACCACACGGGTGCCACTCCTTTCAGCTAAGAACAGGGAAAATGAGGGTCCAATTTGCCCAAGCCATCGAAATTGGACAGTAAAGATTGGAAAAACGTTGCCTGGTCTGATGAGTCTCGATTCTGCTGCGACATTCGGATGGAGGGGTCAGAATTTGGCATCAACAACATGAAAGCATGGATTTCCCTCCTGCCTTGAATCAACGGTTTAGGCTGGTGTGGTGGTGTCATGGTGTGGGGAATATTTTCTTGGCACTCTTTGGGCCCCTTGGTACCAATTGAGCATCGTTGCAACACCTTGTGGAATCTATGCCACGAAGAATTGAGCAGTTCTGAAGGCAAAAGGGGGTCCAACCCTTACTAGCATGATGTACCTAATAAAGTGCCGGTGAGTGTATGAGTGAGTGAGTGAGTGAGTGAGTTATATATATATATATATAATATATATATATATATATACACACACACATACATACACACACATATATACACACACACACACACACGTGTGGCGTTTACGCTGCTCAGCCAAAAAACGCAAATACACCACTGCTAAGAATAGAAGGAAAAGAAAAGTAGGCACTGTGCAATACCTTTCTTTCTACTTTTAGGCTATGTTTCCACTGCACACAAAAACGTCCAGTTTTTCCAGCATTTTTCGTTTTATTTAAAAAAAAAAAAAAAAAGGTCCCATAGACTTGTGTAGTAAAAATATTCTGTCTCCAAAAACGCCACAAAAACAGGACATTTTTTCTGCAGCTTTTGACAGGCAGTGGGCAAAAAAACTCTGTTTTATGAACGTTTTTAGGATTTGGTTTTCAGGTCGTTTTTGTCCACTGCCGTGTAGACCAAACCTTAGGCTGCTTTCACACGTAGCGTTTTCTGTGCATTTTTTTGTGCAGAAAGGAACAGCAATTAATGTTGTACATTTGTGCACAAAAAAACGCTCCATGTGAAAGCTCCCTTCATATTAGTGAATTTTTCTGCAGCGGAATGGAGATCCACAAGTGAGCTGTCACTGGCCCAAAATTCAACCAGATTCTTCATCATGCAGCAAAGATGCAGATTAGTCCCATCCAAATGGAGCTTATCCTGGAGCAAAGGCACAGCGGAAACTGTAGCTGGAAAGTGAAAATCAATAGCTGAAGTGGGATGGAATCACAGATTCTTCTGCTGCTAAGATGTAATGTGCGAGCATACCCCTATAGAAGCAGGACAACAGCTATGATGGAGTCACGGGTGCAGCCACCAGCCATGCACCCGGCCTGCCCCACTCTTTTCCCTCTCTGGTGGTCTAGTACAACCAGGCCATGTGCACTGCAGGAGCCCCACAAACCATAGTCCAGCACAACCCCGCACCAGCCTGCGGTCTTACCCAAGCATCTCACAGGCTGATGGTAAAATTATTCACTATGCAATCAGCAGAATAATTAGCTCTCTCCAAAATGACCTTTTAAACCGAGCCAAGGTGACTTCCATCATCTTGTGACACACAGACCTACAACATGGAGACTTGATCCTGAGTCACAGCTGATGACTCATGAATGCAGCCACTCAATCCCACTACCCGCTTACTGTAAGTGAAGAGCCCATTACATACCCCAGGTACTGTCTGCATTGAACATCAGCTGAACATTTAAGTGCCACTGTTCCCAATGGAGAACACTGCCCATGTCCACATGCCAAGAGCAGCGGCTCTACTATCTAAGCCAATAAAGCTGGTAATAGACATGTGATTGCTGTAGACAGATCTTGATGGCTGATAATCCAACATACCTTGTTGCCCCGAAAATAAGACACCCCTGAAAATAAGACACCCCCAAAAATAAGACATAGTGCATTTTTAGTTATGCAATTCAGAGTTTGCTGCTTATGCTGATGTTTGTGATGAAATCACTACAGTATATTAATACATGTTGATGTTTTGTTCAACAATAAATGTGAATTATTGTTCATAGAAAAAAAAACATTCCCTAAAAATTAGTCTTAGCGCGTCTTTAGGAGCAAAAATTAATATAAGACACCCTTATTTTCAGGGAAACAGGGTACAAAAGGCTCCACAGACTTCTATGGCTGTCATATTGAGCCTCCATACAACAGGTTGTATGAAGGACAGGTGTGTATATAGCCTTAGGCAGTGTTCACACAGCAGGGAATACATGTAACTATCATGTGTGCTATGCATGCGGCTGTTCACAATGATCATATGCGCCACAGGTTACACGGTGAACGGCAGCGATTTAAAATCCACATCATAGTTACATAACTTCTAGGTTGAAAAAAGACCCATGTCCATCAAGTTCAACCAAGGGTGTGGAGACGACGTGGATGAAGGGAGGAGTAGGGTATTGTTCACACGTCTGATTTTGACACTGCTTTCGGAGCATTTCTGCAGCCAAAAAAAAGGCTCCAAAACAGCCCCAGTTCATTTTCATTGATTCCTATGTAAAACAGTGCTGTAGCTCACACAAGGTTTTTCCGCGCTTCTTTAGACCAGGAAAAAGTGTCATGTCAGTTCATTAGGGGTGCGTTCCCACGGTAAAGACAAATTTCAACCGGTATTTTGTTTTTTTGGCACGTAGGAGGAATGCTTTTGGCCGCAGATTGAAGCCATCCCCCCCTACACACATGCTCATGTTTTGCCCAAAAACCAGGTGTGAGGCTATGTTCACACGGCTTATTTCGGGGTGTATTTGTGGACGTAATTACGTCCTGAAATACGTTTCAAATGATGAATTAGATTAGCATTGATTCCAATGTAAAATACGCCTTGTTGTTCACACGAGGTGTATTTCCGCAGTACGGCTCCAATCCATCCCAGTCATTACGGTAATCCACAGTTCTCAGAGAACTATGGATTCCGTCTCTTCTCCCCGCTCGGCGAATCTGCCGCGGGGGGAGAAAGTGACATGTGAATTATTTACAGCGCGTACGCGCCACGAATAATGCAATGTCTATGGGGCCGGCGAGCTGCCGGCTCCCCGCCCCGCCACCGGCGTAATTGCGGGGCGAAATCCGTCCCCGCAATTACGCCGGCAATAAGCCGTGTGAACCGAGCCTTAATCTCCGGGACTCCAACTCAAAATTTATAAAAAGGGCCCCGACCTACCACGTGCCATTTATAATACCAGAGCATTCTTATGTGACAGAAGGGCCTTTGGTTCCCCTCAGGCTACAGAGCCTTGTAACAACTGCTACCCTAGCAACTCCTATAGCTGCACCCGTTTCCCATGGGGCACAGGACTCTGCATAGAACTTTAAAGGGTTTTTACCACTAATTCATTTCATACCAGGTTTGTCCTGCTTCAGCTTGCAGGGTGGTCAAAAGGGATGTGTAGGATTGGTTTGAACTGCATATCAAGTGACCCAGCAGGCTTGACATCACCATGCCTTTCCCCAGTGTGCTCACTCTAGTCAAACAAAGGTCTTTACATAAAGAGCTATGAGTTGCTACAATGAAGCTGAGTGGTTAGCACTTCTGCTTTAGGGAATTGGGGTGCTAGGTTCAAATCTCTGCAAGAACCAAAAATAGATTTCCTCAATGCACATACCTGATTGAGGTTTCTTTTTTCTCTATTTATTTGCAGTGTTTGACTAATGACTATGGAGTACAGAGGACAAAAAAAAGAATGAAAGAACCTTGGGTTCAACACTCGCTCAGCAGTGAGTGTGTGTGATTACTAGGCAGGGAGCAGACTGACGGTAGATGTCTGATAGGAGTGGTGATGTCTGAGCATGTGCGGCCAGGACTGAGGAGCTCTCGTCACTGATCATATCCCCTGGATAGAAGCTGTACACTATGGATCACTGAGGTAGAAACTAAAACAAAAATGATACAGAATTTTTAATAATGATGAAAATGTTTATTATTTTATATGCAAGCCTCCCACATCAATTTCACTTTGTGGTAAAACTCGGTTAAAGGTGTGTTCTCACCACGCTGTTTCATTGAGTCACAAGCAGCTTTCCACTCAGTCTCCACAGGCTCTGGGTGGTTCTACAGCAGTGATTAGCATATCCAGCTTCTAGTGGAGCCATTACACTGACAAGTGCTGGAGAGGTTCTCTCTTCAGTAAAACAAGGTAAATGTGCTGTGAGGACTGAATACAATTGCTTAATCTGTAAACGGAAGCTAATCTTGTTAGAGAGAATTAGTTTTTCTTCTGAGCTCAGCCTGTCAGTGCTCTCTTCTCTCTCAGCTAATCAGATAACAGTCGTCCGCCTGGTATGTAGGTTACAATAAAAACCTGTGCGCACTCATGACTAATGTAAAATCTATTGATCAATGTATTTTGAAAAAGTCTTCATTTAACTGTCCCTTCAAATTGAAAGCTAATCTTTGTAGTGAGAAAACCCTTTAACTCTGATCTACAAGCAAAACTTACCTTACAACTGCACAAGAACCCCGAAAAAAACTCAATCAGTACCTCCGCTTTGGACAGCTGAGAGAGTATGTGGATAAAACTATACTAGGGCAGTGAGTGAGAGCCACTTTGCGTCTTATTTCTGATGGATTTCTCTATATATTTGGCACTATTTGTATCTTACAACCAAGTGTATGGGCAGTAGGAATGTCTCATAACTGTACATTGTAATTTAGGCTCATATCCACAGGGCCATATTAAAGATGTATAGATCTTTAAGGGGCTGTGCTGCATCTTCATCCGACTAAGCTTTTAAAGGGCCTATGGACAGCATGAAACCAGTAAACAAATATAGGCTTTCAGACTATGGAAAAGGTTTTACATTGATGCTAAAGCAATTCAAAAAAAGCAAAACAAAAAAAAAAAAAAAAAAAAAAGGTACAGTAGAGAGATGTACCTGCCCAAGCAGAGGAGTCTGATTTACGACTTCTCCCTACTCAGCCCCACAGGTCTCTATACACTAAGAGGGGGCAGACCCATAGGGTAAGCTAGGTAAGGAGAAGCCACACATTGGTGCCTGGCTCTGTTGCACGTGTAGCCTGTAAAGCCAGCGGGCCTTGTGAATCCGCCCGCGCGATCTCCCTGACTCCGCACGGCTGTTTTACCACAGGTGCGCAGAGTCAGTCAGCAGCTGCACACCTCGGTGCAGCTGCAATTGTTTCTCTCCTACCTTCTCCCTTTGTATGTACTGTGCTCGGTGAGCACTGTACATACATACAGCGTCGCAGGGGGGCGTGACGCATCGCTTTACTCACGCCCCCTGATGTGACACGACGCTGGGTCTCCTCGGTCAGCAGCCTCTGCCACCGAGAAAATCCCTGGGAACTGCGTGACGGCGTAAGTGGCGTGATGTCACGTGCTTACACCGTACACCTGCTCCAGGACCTGACAGCGCTGCACGGACAACCAGCAGGCGAGTAGGTTTTTTTATTTTATAATCATTAGAGGGGGCTATATGGGGCATCTGCATCGCTACCGGGGCATCTCCCTTGCTACAGGGGGCTATATGGGGCATATTACCTGGCTGCAGAGGGTATATTACCTGGCTACATGGGGCAATTACCTGGATGCAGGAGGCATATTACTACCTGGCTACAGAGGGCAAAATACCTATCTACCTACATGGGCAAATATAACTCATCTACAGGGGGCTTCATACTTATCTACCTGAAAGGGTCATATGTACCTATCTACCTATGGGGGGGCAATATATTCTTCCTGGTTGCCCTCAAAGGGCTAATTATAACAGCAAAACTGTACAAATGTAACAGTTAAGGAGAAGTTCCATTTACACAGTTCTAAAATTATGTCGGCCCTTTAAGGTACGCATTGAGGCTGACGTGGCCCCCAGTGAATACGAGTTTGACACCCCTGCTGTAAAGGTATGTTCACACAACATACTTGTGGGACGTACTTTGGCATGTACTTGTGCTGCAATGTACCTGAAGCACACCCCGCAAAGACGCTAAAATCATATCACTCATCCAATGCCACGATTTCCCAGTGTGTAACCCGCCTCACAATACATGCCCGTACTTTTGACATCAGCCATCTAGCAGTGTGCACAGGTATGTGCCACTATATTCCGGGTGAACCCAGCCTAATTAGGTCGTCTGCGGTTAGTTCACGCTGCCCAAGAAACAGCTGAGAGTTTTGCCGTATTTTACAGCTGGTTTTACCTAGGTGACAAGGCGCTGGTGCTGCTGTAATTGATTTTTCGATTCCAGGGGAACATCACGTATACCTGTTAAGAATAAAAACTACGGACGAGTCTGTGTCAGGTACATCCATTCTGAGGAGCAGCACTGAAACGACAGTGCAAACAAGCACCTTCAGGCTACATGTTCCTCAGAAGAGCCTAACGTTATTAACCTGGGGGTGGGACTGGTTAGTGGTGCCCTCCAGGTGCAGTCAAAGCCCTTCACGTAACATCCAGAAGTCACAAATGTGAACAGCCTCTATAAGCCTGAGGAGACGGGAGGAATGCACGAGAGCAAGAGACAGAGCAGTTCAAGCATGTCCCAAGCCGGGGAACCATTATCTCTCATCCACACTAACAGTCAGCAAGGAATGTGATACCACAGTACAGCAGAGTGCACTGTGCAGATAACATACCGCTCCTACATATATGCATACATAGAGGAAGCACCCAGCCCACCACAGGAACACTACACTATGCATATAAATCCTCCTCCATTCAGTATCAATGTGTGATTATAACCTACCGACAGTCTCCTCCGGAACGAATCAGCATTTCAAGCCTACAAATATGACCCAATACCCTCAGGACGAACGCCACAAATCTACACTTTCTATTAGATGCACACGACTCAAATGAGCGATCACTGTCAAACGGACAGAATAACATGCAGCTTTTGGAACCAGAATTAAGAATGGATCGTAACTCTAGTACAAAAGTTCAAGGGGTGGTTCTGCCATAGACTTTCATGGCCTAACAATAGGATAAGCCATCACCTCTTAGACCCACCACTATCTCAGGAACATGCCGGTAAAATGCTGCTTGTGCTCAGCACCACTCTCATTCTGTTCTATGGGAGTTCCAAGTCCAGGCGAGCGGTGTTCAGCTATACTCCTAATTCACATAGAACAGACTGGAGAGTCGTGCACAAGTGTGACCAGCTCTCCATTCTGAACTGCTGCCCTGAGGGGCCCGTTCCCGAAATAAGTGGGACCCGAAACTATCACACCTTGATGCCAAATCCTACTGATATATCACCCAAGTCTATGGTGGGAACACCCCTTTAAAGAAAAAAAAACAAGGAGAAGTCTCAGTCTAAGACTATGTCTACAATGCATCGGACAAAAAAACGGCCCGAAAGCAGACGGTTTTTTTTTTTCTGATGCAGGAGAAACAAAAAACGACCATGGTTTTTGTACAAAGCGTGACAAAAAAAGCTTCTCGTTTTCCTGATGTCGCCCATACAATTGTATTGTATGGGAAGATGGCAAGAAAACTAAAAGCTCCGGCGTATTATACAACTTGTTGTATAATACAGGGCTGTGGAGTCGGCAAGCCGAAGCCCCGACTCCTCAATTTCCCAAACCTCCGACCCCTGACTCCCTCATACACGTCGCATGTTTAAGTGATAACTTTACTGTAGTAAAAGGGTAAAATCCGGCTGTTTATCACCTTATGATACAATAATCAAGCTATTTAGGAGGAACAGACACTGACAAGCAAAAGGGTAACAATTTTTTGATCTTTTGAACACTTGTGGGTAGAGTAGAAGAAAAAGCTGTATTTGTATCCAAGTCCAGTCTGCACCAACACTGGGAATGTGTAGAAGAGACCTGGGATCAGATTTTTGTCAAGACCTGCTTGAATCTGATTCAGAGCCCAGAAGCATTCAGGCAGTTTTGAAAACCAAAAGGTGGATTTCCCAAATACTAACAAAATAATAAAAATTAACATTTTGATTTTTAGGAGCAAAACAGTAACAATGTAGTTACAGGGAAGAATCTGCAGAACTGAGCAGATGCTAAACACTTGCAAGTCAAATTTATGTATAATATGGGTCAGATGACTTTATATAAAATTACAGTAGCCTCATGTACATAGCTGTAGGGGAGGGTGAGATATGGAGCCTGAAAGTCACAGGTTCAAACCATTGTTACCATTTTGCTTGTCAGTGTAAAATATATTTAATGGATATGACTTTAGAAAACAAAAATATTGTAAATATGCAAAACACTGCAGGAACATTTGTGGAGGCTCAGAATTTGTTCTGTGAAATAGTATTGCCTCCATCAGATCCTTCATAGATGACCTCACATCTGATCTCATTATTTCCAGGCTAGAGAACAGCCTCTCTACACTAACTTGGGTTGGGGGGTAAAGCGGTGACCACATAGGCAACATCTCTAACAATGTTGGGATATAAAGGAATTGCCTCAGCCACAGTCAGGTCTGATGAATGGTTGATCTTCTACTTCTGTGAAAACAGGTGAAAAATTTTGCTGAAATCTGTTTGCTATGGGAGAAGAATCTTTTCCCCTGGGGCAGTGCTTTGCCTGCTCCATGTCATCAATTACACTCCTCATGTGATAAGGCTGAAGCTATGGGAGCAGTAGCACTGGCCGGACCCAATTCCTCTTGCTCTTTGCATCGAACTAATTAGACCAACTTATTATATATTTTGGGAGTCGGTCCCTTTTATGACGACTCCGACTCCAACTCCACAGCCCTGGTATAATACGCTGGCGCCAGAAGACGAGCAGAGAAAAAAGACGAGCTGTGTAGACTGCAGCTCGTCTTTCCTATTGTCGCCTATGGGGCTGCAAGAAAGATCGTATCTTCGGCACTTTTAAAAAGCTAAAAGCGCTGAAGATACGATCGTATTTATGTGCAGTGTAGACATAGCCTAACTCTATTCTTGGTTCTGGCTTTAAAAAGCGCATCTAAAAAGCTGAACATTTGATGGCAACCCAAGACATAGAGAAGGTGTTAATAGCAAAACAATCATTACAAGAGAAGAAAACTGAAAGCAGACAGACAAATCACCATGTAGCACATGAACATTATGTGTGTCAGATGGCTGTAATTATTCCTGCCACACAATGCTGACACCACCACACAGAGGCTTTTATAAGTAGGGGGTCTTACTTTATTTACTGAATCGCTTAGTCGCCTCTTACAACTACCACTTCCTTAGAGCATGTTCACACGGCGTATCTGTGCTGCAATGTGCCCTAACTACACCCCGCAAATACAGTAAATCATAAAACTCATTGAGTGCTACAATTACCTGCCTTTTCCCTCCATGCACAGTATGCTCCCATAAAAAAGTGACATGTCACTTGTCTTGGGTGCGTACACGAAGAGGAAAATAAAATCGGAGAACTGTTGAAAATATGCACTAGTCAGCGCGTACTTTCAACAGCAGGAATATGACGGTGCACACAGGTATGTGTCACAATATGCCACGTGAACATACCCTTATTTCCAGCACACTGTATACTTTCAGATGCGCAGCACTATAAAGGACAAGTTACTGAATATAAAAAAAAAAAAAATTATATATATATATATATATATATATATATATATATATATATATATATATATATATATATATATATATATACATACATACACACACATATACACACAAAATAAGACCAACATTTCTAGAGCGTAATAGTATAACAAGTTATAGGGCCACATATATGAAAACGGTCTAAAACGCTCTTTGTTGCCCATAACAAAAAATCAGAGCGCCCCTCTCGTTTTTCCAGAGCACTATATGAGATGAAAGGGGCGCTCAAATTAGTTGCTATGGACGACAGAGTTTTAGACCTAGACAGTTTTCATACATGTGGCCCATGGTGACTAGGATTCTGGAGAGGGTTCGTTGATCCAGGGATTTTTCCAATTGTCAGATTGGAGTCGGGAAGGATTTTTTTCCCTAAAATGAGGACAATTGGCTTCTACCTCATGGGGATCAATACTATAGCTCAATAGGCTGAACTGCATGGACGTCTTGTCTTTTTACAGCCATATACGTGTCATTATCACCAACCAAAAAGCCTGCAGCCAGGTTACGTTAGTCTAGAGTGAAATGTATTACCTGCAGAGCATTCGGTTTGTGGTGTTTTTTGACATCTTTTTTCCCAAAGTGTTGCAAGTTCAGGGTTTGACTTGTTTCCCATATGTTTTTCTATAACTTAATTGCATGTACTAGATCCAAAAAAAAAAAAAAGAAGAGTCCCAACTTCACCCCCAAAAAAAATTACATTCAAAAAGGTCTAAATGTACGGCTTTTTATACACAGCTGAAAACGCGAGAAAAGAAAAACGCATCGCTGTGTAACAAAGGTTTGAAAGGAATTTTCCAGAACGTTTTTATTCCCTTTGTATTGTTCCTATATCACTGTCCATGCATTCATGGTGTCTTCTACAACAGTAACAATGTGACCTCTGCATCAACCAAGGCAAAGGTGGTAATCGGCCAGGCTAGTCAAACGACGGGTCTTCCCTGGAGAAGATACATATTCAAATAGTAATGTACACTGGAGGAGAAGTGATTAAGTAGTGTAAAACGGATGATGAAAAAAAAAAAAAAAAGGTTAAGTAAATTTAAAACTTTAGTTTACACTTTTTTTTATTATTTTATTAAAGGGGTTGTCTCACTACAAAGATTGTTTTTTATGTTAACGATCTTGCAAAAACAAGTCACTTTATAATATGTGTCCATTAACAGTGTCCTACCTATTCTGAGATATCCCCTCTTGTATGGGCTGCATCAGCTCCTGTGGTCGCTATAGCTACAGACCTGTGTGATCTATCCTGATAGGCTGCCAGCACTGGTTGCTATAGCTACAGACCTGGCTTCTAGTGCAGCCTAATGGAAGCCAGTAAACACGCCCCTGAGCTCAAAGTGAAACCAAGAAAACAGGACTGAGGTAAGATGAATCAATGTAGTGAGACAACCCCTTTAATGCCCTGAAAGAAATAAAATAAAAAGACTAAATTTCATGCAAAGCTTTATTTTCTACAGTCAAAACTTCTCACCTCTCCACAGGACAGGTAATGATCAGTGGGGGTTGCCCACCAAGACCTCTACAGAGAATATTGATCCAGTGCCGCGCCATCGCTCCGATGGTGGAGTCTGTGGCACTGCCAGCCATAAACCAGGTATCTCAGGCACTCCCACAAAGATTTAATAGAGCAGCAGGGCACATGCTGTATAGACTGCTGCCGAGTTCAACCTGCAGTGACCCGGGACATCTTGCTGTTACGATCATTGCGAGTCCCAGTGACTGGACCCCCCATTGATTTCCTGTAGATAAACCATATGTTTTGTTTTTGGGAAGTTACTGCTGTAGTTTTTTCCATGCAGCATTTTTATGTTATTTCATTCCCTAGTACTAAAAACTCTAGAGCTGCTTTTACAAGTGGTTTTAACAGAAGCAACTCTAAGAACACTTCCTTGAACACCTTTTTTTGATAAAACGCCCACTTCATGCACAGACGTAAGGGAAACAGCACTGCATGATGTTCTCTCCAACATGTGGCTCAGCAGCCGCTGCAAACTACAGTTCCCAGCATGCCCTGATACCTGGGGTGTCACATCATAATAGAAACACACAATACTATGTGAATATCGGCTGGACGGGTGCTGGATCCTAAGTGTTAAATCAGGTCCCCAATACAAAAAAAAAAAAAAACATAGTAATCTTCTCAGCTCCTTACTGCAGCACTTTCAGCGTGTGCTCACCCCTTCTGGGATTTAAACAGGGCTTTGGAGTCCGGCTTGTTCTAAAATGGACAGTCTCCAAAAATATCTAATACATTGGTCCAGTTAGTTCAGTGCAGTGCCAAGAGCAAGAGGAACTGGGTCTTGCCAGTGCTACTGCTCCCATATCTTCAGCCTCATCAGATGAGTTTAATTTTGAAAAGCATTTGGATGACATGGAGCAGGTAAAGTGTTGCCACATGGTAAAAGATTCCTCTCCCATAGCAAACAGATTGACCAGATTTCAGCAAAATTTTTCACTTGCTCTGAAAGCAGTAAAAGAGTTCAACCGTTCATCTGAACTGAGTCAACTGACTGTGCCTGAGGCAATTCCTTTATACCGTAAAATTGTTAGAGATTTTGCCCCCATGGTCACTGATATGCCACCAATCCAAGTTAGTGTAGAGAGGCCGTTCTCTAGCCTGGAAATAATGAGATCAGATTTGAGGTAATCTATGAAGGATCTGATGGAGGCGAAACTATTTCTCAAAACAAATTCATAGACTGCACCAATGTTATTCAGGACATGTTGAAAATTGTTTTTCCCACTTACTGCAGTGTTTTGCATATTTACAATTTATTAAAAGTTTTTTCGTATTCTAAAGTTGTATCCAATAAATATATTTTATGTTCTACCTAACTAGCTTGATTATTGTATCATAAGGTGATAACCAGTCTGATGTTACCATTTTAGTACAGTGAAGTATCACTTAAACATGCACCATGTATGAGAGAGTCGGGGTTATGGAAATTGAGGAGTCGGAGCTTTGGCTTACCGACTCCACAGCCCTGGGTTTAGAAACAATTTTTAAATGCAAAGACCTGAACGGCTTTAAAACAAATAATAAATGGAGAAACCTCTGCCTTCCTGTCCATCATTTATTATGTTTCCGGCTTTGACTTCAAAAACTATCTAATTACCTGGATGTTGGAACCAAATCTTGTGGAGGCTCTCTCTCCAAAACTCAGCTACTAGTGCCATTGACCTCTCCTTCCCAACATGTGCCAGAAACAGTGGAGCTGCAGCCCAGGTACAATGTCAATAAAGAAAAAAAAGTATTTTTAAAAATGCCCCAAAAGTTGTGGATATACCTGTTTGTTACCATGACTAAGGCCTACATCAGAGGAGCTGTTATCCAGAATCTGGCAGACAGCTGGTAACTTGACGACATTTTTTGACACAAAATAACTTCTAAAACATACATTTATAATAATTAAGCACAAAAAAAAAAAAAAAAATTTAGACATTGTTTGCCAACCGGACACTACAAAAGCCAATTTTTTGTTTTGGTGACCAAGCTTCCATGGATATCAATAGAAAAACATAAATGTTAGGTGCCATGGCTGCCTGGGTTTCACCAGTCACAGTCCTAAGGCAAGAGTCACATGGTAAGGGTATGTTCACACATCGAATACGCGTAAATTCATTTGACTGGGACATCTGGGCCAAATTCATGATGCAGAAAAAAAAAAAAAAAAAAAGGAGAGAAACTGGAATCTTCGTTGGATAGCCAGGTGGCTGTGGATTTCACCATGAGATTCAGCAAAGTCCAGCTCCACATTTTAAAGTCCACGACTAAAATTGGACTTTAGACACCAATTCTGCAAGAAAAAAATCTGATGTATGAACATAGCCTTAGGCTAGGTCTACACCACACTGGATTGTCGTCGGAATTATGGCAAATCCGGTATTTAGAATCTGCCGAAAATCCACCCATACCCAGCGCTGTGTAGACCTCAATGGAAAATCCGTGCTGCAGTTTACACAGCACAGATTTTTCCAGGCCGGTTAAAAATAAATAAATAAAAAATTTGCCAGATTTTCAAACCAGCTAGATCTTCCTGTACATTTAATGTACCAGGCTGACTGAAAATCCCAAAACTGACTGGGACTTTTAGCGCAAATCTGTGCCGTGATCCAGCAATGTTAAAATTGCTGTCGGATTTTGGACGCCATTTTAACATTGCTGTGTAGACATAGCCTAAGGGTCTTTGACGCCGTGTTACATACGCTTTTGGATACGTGTTTGGATCCGTCTGTCGGTCCCCAAATGGACCCAAACACGTATCGAATACATAGCGATGTAATTTTACATTGCTGTTTATTAGAATCGGTGTTCACACGAGTGATCTCTAATGCGTCTCATTGCGTCTTTCGGATCCGTTCTAAGAATTGTGTCAATTCTTGGTCCGAAAGAGGCAGCAGGAGCCCTATAAGTCTAGTGTGCGATCCTGCTGCAGCTAAAACACATCCAGACATGCAGCTGCGTGTTAGGATACATTTCGCAACCCAAAGACGCTGCGTTTTTGGATGCGCTTTTCGGACCCAACACAGATCCAAAAACAGATCCAAAGACGCCATGTGCATATACACCCCCTCCCGTGCTGGGAAGTACGTGCTGAACAGCACGTACTCCCAAAACATACGGCGTACTGCGATGCCCACAGTAAGTGCGGCAGACGTCTCAGTAGTGTACATACCTTATTCCTTCTTTACATTTTGATACAATCGTCAGCTGAGGTGTTACAAGTTAGTGGTTTCTCCCCCCCCCGCTCCCCCCCCCCTGCCAGACACTGATTGGACAATGTCCCACTGTGAAGGAACACCCCCCAACTGGTAACACCCACCTGACAAGAATTCAGTAACACATTTCTAGAAAAATGAGCCACCAACCATAGTTATAAGAGAAGATGCCTCCTGAATGTTATTTCTCGGGAACACAAGGTTTTACCACATGTCAGGAGGTGTCCCTTTAAATGGGTTCCCCACCTGTCTTGGACAGTAAAGGGCCGTTCACACGGCTTATTTTGGGCACGGATTGCAGCCGTATTTGCGCTGCAGTACGGCTTGAATCCGTCCCAGCCATTACTGGTCTAATCCACCAGTTCTTCATAGAGAACTATGGATTCCGTCTCTCCTTCCGCTCTGCGCACATGCGCCGGGTGGGGCAGGAATTAGACATGCGACTAAATCTGATCACGGCAGTAATACGGCGACGTGGATAATGAAAGTCTATGTTGCCGGGGAGCTGCGCCCCCGCGCCTTATTCAAACCGTCCCGCAATTACGGCTGGACTAAGCCGTGTGAACCGGCCCTTAGGGTGTGTTCACACAGCAGGGGACAAATACTGGTTGGTTTATCCGGCCGGTATTTGTCCTGTTTTGCGGCCATCCCTACCAGGACGCAGGCGGGGACCGGCTTTTCTCCGCGATGAGCGGAGCTCACATCGTGTGTTCCCCCTCCCATTGAGGTGTGTTCATATTTCGTCGGAAAACCGACAGAAAATGAACATGCTCAATGTTTCTTGGAGCGGAACCGTGGGGCCGGAAAAACACCCTGCAGCTGTATGACTGCTGCACGGCGTTTTCACAATGAGGACATCGTCTCGTGATCATTTATTCGCCGGTTTTTCAGGCAGTCTGCAAAACCGCAAACCGCCTGAAAAACGTCCGAAACCGTGCCATGGGACATCGGTCTAAAGTAACAGTTTGATCAATCAGAGTGCCCTCAACAGGAGATATAATATAGCAGCTCATCTACTGCTATAGTTCCCATAGCAATACTAGTCCTGGTCAGCCATCTTTCTCCTACGTAGAAGAGCAGCTTCCATGCATCACAGCAAATATAAGTAGCATGCCAAAAACACGTCTTATTTACCGCAGATCTGGGCTGTGACAGGTTCCAGCAACCTGAAATACACCCCGATCTCAATCCCCCGTAACTGACCAGGAGCGAACATTTCATCTAAATGCAAATAAGTGACCTAAATGGGGCTACGGTTGTTAAGGCTCAACCGCGACCCCCCCCTATTTCTCCTCCCCCTCTTCTCCCCCCCCCCCCCCCCCCTTCCTCCCCCCCATCCTCTCTACAGAAAGAAGAGCCACTGCCATGAACAGCAAAGACTATCACAGGACAATAAGGCACTTGTCAGCGGTAATCCCTAAAGGCTGCTCTAAGCACAGGTACTTCTAGTAGCCAAGGAAAACATCAACCCCAAAAGGTGAAGTGCCAGGCCTTAACCCTTCCTGGTGCAACGTCAGGCAGATTGCAGATAATGCCCCGCTGGATGTCGCAAGCCTGCTTCCAGGAAGCAATGAGCTGAGCACGTGCTGTGATGGTGGACTCTCAGTACTCCATGTGCTAGAGTGCTAGCCACAATCACTAGCATATGTACCGCGCAGAGCGGAAGCCTCCTGCAATGCTGAGAGTTACTGCCTCCGAGTGGCCCCATTCTTGTACATAAGTAATACATATGTGAATCGGACCCTTCTAGATCAGGCATCCTCAAACTGCGGCCCTCCAGCTGCTGGAAACTAAAAACTCCCATCATTCCCACTGTTGTGTTTTTTATTTAGCGTATATAAATGCATGTTGGGAGTTGTAGTTTCCCAACAGCTGGAGGGCCGCCGTTTGAGGATGCCTGATCTAGATGTATCAGTCCTGCACTTACAGAAGCCGGGCCGCTGCACTAGTGATAGGCCGGAGCGCGACCTCCAAATCCTCAGCATTTCACACAAAATCCCTTTAAAGTGCCGCACTTTTATCAGACTTGGCTCACACTATGTTATGACTGTTTCGAGGTATGAGTCGGGGGTACAGTGGAAAAAAAGGTAATATCAGAACGATACTGTATAGCAGCCCCCTCCGCCCCATAGAGAGCAGACAGTCCTATGTGGGTTACATTGCTCTATTTTCTGGCCGTGCGCTTTTGAGACCCGCAGGGGAAAGCATACAGTCTACCACAGTATGGAGTCTATCGCCATGAAACAGAGCAAACGTACTCCACATAGGGATACATTTATTCCATTCATCTCTAAAGGGCCGTCACGTTCTCCGTCGGGTGCCTTTTCTATGGAGCCCAACGGACACCTGGAACGTAGTAAATAACATAGTGTGAACCCGGACTAAGCGTCAGACAGTGCTCATAGGCAGCATGCACATATGCAGGCTTTAGAGGACAGATCCTGATTAAGGCTTAGTTCACACGGCGTATTGTGACACGTACCTGTACGCACCTCTATAGGCCTGCTGGCCAGTGCTGCCGCTCAGACCCCTAGTCATTTCCTCATGTACAGTGCGACAGGAAATACGCTGTGAAGTCATAGTAACCAATGAATGCTATCACTTCTTACCGTACATTCACCCCATGCTACCTGGCGGTGCATAGGCAGGCAACAATTACACCCGGAAGTACAGACCGTAAATAGGTCGTGTGAACATCCCCCTACAGTACCCTGCTATAGCCCATCTATACCTCACCTCTCTGCCCCCACACAGGATCCACGCTGACAACACAGCCCTAAGATCAAGTGTTCCATCTATTAAATGGGTTGTATGACTCCGTTAAAGGGGTTGTCTCACTACATCAATTCATCTTACCTCAGTCCTGTTATTATCAGTTGCATTTTTGGAAATTAAAAGCGTGTTTACCAGCTTACAGGCTTCTCTGGCTGCAGCGAGAAGCTGCTGAGGACAACAGGTCTGAAGCTATAGCGACAAGTGCTGGCAGCCTATCGGGAGAGATTGAACAGGTCTGTAGCTATAGCGACAAGTGCTGGCAGCCTATCGGGAGAGATTGAACAGGTCTGTAGCTATAGCGACCTAAGGAGCTGATGCAGCCCATACAAGATGGGATATCTAGGAATAGTTAGGACACTGTTAATAGACACATATTGCAAAGTAACTTGCTTTTGCAAGATCTTTAACATAAAATCAACCCTTGTAGTGAGACAACCCCTTTAAGAAATAAAAATGGGGTGCTGCTGTATACTAAAGCAAATACACACATACACCATATATATCACATATCCATCGCTCTATACACACGTTTGTGTGCGTATAGATGGATATGTGAGAGATCACATGCCCTGCCTAAGCAGTGATCAGAGACATGCCACATGACTGCTGAAGCCACTGAGGAAATGGACCAAGACCTAGGGACATAGGGCCTCATGTATGAAAACTATTTGTTGCCCATAGCAACCAGTCAGAAATCCCCTTTCATTTCATGTAGTGCTCTGAAAAAATAAAAGCTGAGCTCTGATTGGTTGCTAGGGGCAACAAGGACCGTCTTACTACAGTTTTCTTACATAAGGCCAATGTCTGTAGTCAACGCTGGAGTGGAGGTGAGTATATATTATTTTTATATCCAACCCCTTTAAGTTATCATTTGCATCTAGTTACCAATGGGCATCACCCAACTATCCCAGACTGCTGTATCTAGGCCGCTCGCCATCACTGCATCCCTAGACAAATCTACCATTCAGAACTAGAAGAGTCTGCGTGACCTTGTGACGCCATTATGCGTTTGTACAGAAGTTACAGGGTGCTATAGCCAGCGGCTGGGTCCATTGGCATCAGCAGACGGGGGCAGCACTACTGACGGGACATTCAGCATCCCCCAAATTTGGTTCCATTGGCTGCACAGTGGTTGTCCTGTGCCCACTACCTGTGCGCTCCTTTACACATCATTAGGAGGTTTTGTACCCGAACTGTTCTCTTTACAGAAAAAACAGATGCCAGTTGGGCACTATATGTCCTATGGCGTCTTAGAAATACAGGTGCAATTTACATGTATGTTCTATAACTGGAGGAGAGGGCAGGGTGCCGCTGGTTACCACAACACCTGCCTTTCACTTCTCCAAGGGTCTGAAAAAAGGGGCTCAGGCCATAGAGGAGTATTAGGAGATGGCTTCAATGCAACGGAACTACATGACCCAGCATGTCCAGACAGTCCCAATCTATACAACAGCATCCACACACATCACTGCCGGCTGTATTATGCCAGTCACTGAAGGTCACATTCAATTGAATGGCATCACCAGCCTGGTGAAAGTCTATCACAACACAGTGTTATGAACTGGATCCTGTGGGGGGGATCCCGCATCAAGAGGATCCCGAGGGGAGCAACATAAGCTAATAATCCCCCAAAATCCCCCATCCCCCCCCCCTCACCCCCAAACCACCCCCCCACCCCCCCCCACCCCCCCCCCCCCCTCCCCCCCCCCCGCTTACGTATATGGCGCCAACATTCAGCAACACTGTACAATGTAACATCTTATCTCCCATGATCCCTCAGTCTTTTAGAGAACACTACTACCACCTCCACACACATGGGCAGGGCCTTGTGGTCACAGCTCCACCCAGGTCACCAGTACCCATCCTATTAACCCCTTCACTGCACACTCTGTGGGGGAGGAAACACTTTGTATTACTGCAGCCATAATACTCCACACAAAACCAGTTAGAGGGATCCTCTGGAGAAACATAACTGACATCAGCCTGGCTCCTCTACAATGCAGTCACACATACTGGAAGAGGCACTCCGACCTCAGCCGTATCTGTGTCAGGTTACAAACACCTGTGCACGGGGTGATCAGTCCTGGGAGGCACCAATGCTATCCTCAGACCTGGCAGCAGAGTCCCCCTTTATAGTCACTCTGCCCATAGACACATACCTGGACATCCCCTAGCTCCGTCCTCCAGGAGACACCCGAGTGATCAGTCCTGGGGGCACCAATGCTATCCTCAGACCTGGCAGCAGAGTCCCCCTGCCCATAGACATGACTTGATCCCGGCTCTGCCCTCCACAGACACCTGTGCACGGGGTGATCAGTCCTGGGAGGCACCAATGCTATCCTCAGACCTGGCAGCAGAGTTCCCCTTTAAATCCTCCCTGCCTATAGACACATGCCTGGACATCCCCCAGCTCCGTCCTCCAGGAGACACCCGAGTGATCAGTCCTGGGGGCACCAATGCCATCCTGAGACCTGGCAGCAGAGTCCCCCTTTATAGTCACTCTGCCCATAGACACATACCTGGACATCCCCTAGCTCCGTCCTCCAGGAGACACCCGAGTGATCAGTCCTGGGTCAGCACTGCTCAGGTCCTGGGGCTAGCACTGCTCAGGTATGGCCGCAGAGTCCCCCTTTATATTCACCCTGCCCATAGACATGTCTGGATACCAGTTAGCTCTACCCTTCACAGGTACGGAGTGATCAGTCCTGGAGGCACCAATGCCATCCTGAGACCTGGCACCATAGACATGACTGGATCCCGGCTCTGCCCTCCACAGACACCTGTGCACGGGGTGATCAGTCCTGGGGGCAGCACCGCTCAGGTATGGCAGCAGAGTCCCCCTTTATATGTCTGACCCTGGCCTCGCTCTGGAGGATCAGCTCTCAGTTAAGAAGTTAGAGCAGAGCCATTCACTGCGTGTGCAGCAGCGCCGCCGTGACAATGTAGCAGCGCCGATCACTGCGCACATGACCTGAGCATCCTGCTATGTCTCCAGGGTAGTAACAGTCACCGCAGCGCACTATGTGCATGGAGGCATAGTGCAGCCACCACCCCCTCCTCCCTTGTCACACACCGCAGCCCGGTGACACGCCGCCCGGGGCCTGGCTGCAGACGCCTACCATTCTCTTCACCGTGAAGTGTCAGGCAGGCCTCCTCCGGGACGTTCAGCCATCTATCGGAGATGTGTCGTGTGGGGAGGGATCCCTCGGCCGATCGAAGAGTGCACCCAGCAGCCGTCTCCGCTCCGGACTCAGCAGAGGATGAGTCTTTCATAATGGAGCCACCACTCCGGACTGACGGAGTAGGAGGAGGACGGAGAGCTCTCGGCTGTCAGTCACGTGTCCAGCGTGACGTCAGGCGCCCGAGGAATGCGCAGCGTACGGAGGAGATCGCAAGGTGGGCGTGGCCCAGCGCGGAGGAATGTCGCCCCGCCCAGCGGGGAGGGGCCGCGCAGCAGGTGGGCGTGGCGAGAAACGAGAGCGGCTGTCACTGAGGTGTGAACCGCGCTTGTGTGTATGAGGGGCGGACGTGAAGAGGCTCAGCATAGAGCGCTGTGGCTGCCTCCCCGGCACTGTGGGGTGAGATGGTCACCACGCTTCTGGATGTCACACCTGGTTACCCAGTGAGGCCGGACTCGGTCTCTGGGAATAGCAGCTCTGTGGCTGCTTCTCAGATAGACCTAGAGCCACATGTATGAAAACTGTCTTGGTCTAAAACTCTCTTTGTTGCCCATAGAAACCAATCACAGCGCTCCTTTCATTTCATATAGTACTCTGGAAAAATGAAAGCAAAGCGCTGATTGGTTGCTATGGGCAACAATGAAAGTCTTAGACCAAGACAGTTTTCTTACATGTGGCCCCAAATGTATATAAGGTAATGGACACGGCGGCCGCATAAGGAATAATAGAGCAAACAGAGACCCTGTGCGGCCACCAATGGGCTACATCTGCGCTGTTATTCCCTATGGGGCCGCAGTGTCTGCCCTGACAGATACCTTAAACGTGTCCATGACCTTATATACATTGGCTCTACCTGAGAAGCTGCTATTCTCAGAGGCCCAGGAGTCCACGGGAGGTGGTCCAGTCCTAGCCCTGCCACACTAAGTAACCCAGGTGCGACATCCTAAAGCGTGGTGACCATATCACCCTATGGTACCATTAGGCCTGGTTCACACGGCTTATTGCCGACGTAATTGTGGGACGGATTTCGCCCCGCAATTACGCCGGCTGCCGTGCAGCGGGGGGCCGGCATCGCTGGCCCCTAGCATTCATTTTTAGGGCGTACACGCCGTAAATAATTTAATGTTACTCTCCCCCCCCCGGCATATTCGCCCGAGCGGGGAGAGGAGAGGAACCCCATAGTTCTTATGAGGATGTGGTTACCGTTGCTGGGAGATTCAACCCGTATGCAGCGAAAATAGGCAGTGTACGGCTGGAATCTGTCCCAGAATAAGCCGTGTGAACGAGCCCTTATACACAATGCAGGGGTGGCCCTACGTGGGCTACACTTTCCTGCAGGATTCATTATAATGTAGTCTACCCAAAACAAATTTCGTCAGTGCAAAAATTTTAGGGCGTATGTAACCTTGTGCGTATGATGCTATTGTCCATTCTAGATGGATGCTTTACCCACAGCACAGTAACCATAACATACATGTAGCATCAGGCAGTAGTGAAGCAAACAGGCCTTACCTTTTAGAGGCTATTGATTTTGTGGGAATGCTGCTCTGCCCCCTGACAGGTTTTAAACAAAAAACTTCACAGACCTTTCATACACATTAGACAGGGCTCGTACCAGGCATCACTTGTGTTAAGATAATGGCTTTCTCATGGTCTTTTCCATTCCAGCCCAACTTCAGTCTCTGTGGTCTAGCATCATGACAAAGGCAGAGAAAGAGACGTGTAGTGTGTGCAATCATATTTTTTTTTTAAAGCCCTAAAAAAGTGCAAAAAACCAAAAAGCCAAAAAAAAAAGTGCAACACAAGTGCCCCACAAAAACAGTGTATTTAGGTACGGGCTATCGCAGACCCATGCTTAAAAATAATGGGCCCCACAAACCTAGAACAAAAATGTTTCCCGCCAGCCAAAAAGGTCCTCACAATCAATTCCCCTATTCCCCCAACCCGAGGGGAAAAGATCAAATGTCCCCACCGACCAAAAATTTGGGGGGTTCCCCATGAGGGGACAAAAGGATAGAGCGGTGGGGCCCCCAAAATTGCACTTGGCTCAGAATGGTTTGCAGGCCCAAACTTTAACCAAAGTTTCTATCTCTGGCCACTCCCTAGAGTGCAGGGGTTTGCGGGGAGAAAGGAAACCCAACACATTCTCCCCTTAGACCTCAGGGGATTCCAAAAGGGTACGCTCCTTAATAATCGTAAAAAACGGACACAAGTGAACACCACGTGAAGTAAAAGAAATAACTTGTGGATGTGTACAATGATCTTTTCCCGGACGTATGGCGGAATTTTATTTTAAAATTTTCCCCATTTCTGCCGAAGGAGGGGGGTAAGGGGTGTGGTCGGGGAAAAATTAAGTGCGTGCAAATGGCCCTCACTCAAGTGGGGTCCCCCACACAGGGAGTTCAGTGTGGAAATAATGGGGGCTGTTGGGGGGGCCCCAAGAATCAGCTTCACTGGTGGGGCCCCAAAAATCAACTCCACTGGTGGGGGCCCAAGAATCAACTCAGGTGGGGGCCCAAGAATTTAAAACCCTGGTGGGGCCCCCCGGAAACAACTCCACTGGTGGGGGGCCTAGAATAACTCCACTGGGGGCCCCAAGAATCAACTCCCCCTGGTGGCGCCTAAATCAACTCCCCCTGGTGGGCCCCAGGAATCAAAATCCCCTGGTGGGCCCCCCGGAAACAACTCCCCTGGTGGGCCCCAGGAAACAACTCCCTGGGGGCCCCAGAATCAAACCCACTGGGGGGACCCAAGGATAACTCACTGGGGGACCAAAACAACTCCCTGGTGGGACCAAAGGAATCAACTCCCCTGGTGGGATCAGGAATCAACTCCATGGTGGGACCCAAGAATCAACTCCAGGTGACGCCCAGAAAACAACCCACTGGGGGGCCCAGGAAACAACTCCCCTGGTGGGCCCCAGGAAACAATCCACTGGGGGGCCCCAGGAAAAAACCCCACTGGGGGGCGCCTAGATCAACTCCACTGGGGGGCCCCCAAAACCCAAAATCCACTATGGGCCCAAGACTAAAACTCTAAAAATCAACTATGGGGGGCCCCAAGAACCAACCCCACAAGGGGGGCCCAAGTCAGCCTAAAACCAATCACTGTGGGCCCCAAGACTCAACTCTAAGAATCAACTCCACTGGTGAGCGCCTAGAATCAACTCCACTGGTGGGCCCCAGGAATCAACTCCACTGGTGGGCGCCTAGAATCAACTCCACTGGTGGGACCCAAGAATCAACTCCACTGGTGAGCGCCTAGAATCAACTCCACTGGTGGGCCCCAGGAACCAACTCCACTAGTGGGCCCCAAGACTCAGCTCTAAGAACCAACTCCACTAGTGGGCCCCAAGACTCAACTCTAAGAATCAACTCCACTGGTGGACCTAAATAATAAATTCCACTGGTGGGCTCAAGAGTAAATTCTGTCATGTAGGTGTGTGGAGACTTATATACTATTATTTGCTCCACTTATTTATATATTCAAACAGGCTCGTGGGAAATAAGCCAGGGCTCTGCAGCGCCACCTATTAGATGTAACGTTCCTTGAGTCACTAATCTACAGTAGTGAGGGGTAAACGTCTCAAAACCACTGTATACAGATACATATCTGATTAATATTAATCCCATTCACACTGCATGGCTCAGTGAGTTGGATATAACTTGAGAAATGCTACATCCAATAGGTGGCGCTGCAGAGTCCCAGCTCATTTCCCATAAGTCTTTTTGAATATGATTAGCCCATTGTAATACTAGCACCTTGATTCTTAGATGGATACTATGGCTGGTACAGGGAGATAAACATAAATGACTGTATTGTGTGTGAACAAACCATATAATGATGTCATAACACAGTTATCTACACAGTAATGTTAAATCATTGTGGTAATGTGCACAATGATGTCACAACACAATAATAATGTTCACAGTGATGTCACATCATAGGGGTAATGCACACAATGATGTCACAGGACAATAATAATGTACACAGTGATGTCACATCATAGGGGTAATGCACACAATGATGTCACAGGACAATAATAATGTCCTCAGTGATGTCACATCATAGAGGTAATACACACAATGATGTCACAGAGCAATAATGTACACAGTGATGTCACATCATGGGGATAATGTGCACAATGATGTCACATCATAGAGGTAATGCACACAATGATGTCACAACACAATAATGTACACAGTGATGTGACATCATAGAGGTAATGCACACAATGATGTCACAACACAATAACAATGTACATAGTGATGTCACATCATAGAGGTAATGCAAACAATGATGTCACAGGACAATAATAATGTACAGTGATGTCACATCATAGGGATAATGTGCACAATGATGTCACAGATCAATAATGTACACAGTGATGTCACATCATAGAGGTAATGCACACAATGATGTCTCAACACAATAACAATGTACACAGTGATGTCACATCATAGAGGTAATGCACACAATGATGTCACAGGACAATAATATTGTACACAGTGATGTCACATAGGGATAATGTGCACAACAATGTCAAAGTGTATTTATAATGTAGATAATGTCACAGAATAGTAAAAATGCACGTTGATTTCACACTTCAAGAATAATGCCCACAGTGATGTCAGTACAGTAATAGTGCACAAAGAGAGGTTACAGTACATTGTTACTGAACAGGAATGTGCCGTCCACAGTGGTGTACAGGGCAATGTAATGCATGGCAGAAATCCAAGGGACATTTTCGGATTTATTCCACATATTTCACTATTTTTTACACATGGATTTCTCTGCATTGCAATGCATTTTCTCCACTGACTACAAACGGAAGAGACGTAGATAATTGACATGCACATCTGTTTTTTTACATGTTGCATTAAGGATCACACAATGTGTGAAAAAATTCACCATGTGCATCGATGGTGTGTCCCAATCAGACACTTTACATCCGGTTTTCCACACATATTTTGATACTTGAAACCGCACTGTAAGTGGTCTGTTTACACACCAAAATGTGTGATGCATAAATATTGCTTTACATGATAAAAACACTTTTTTTAAAGCGCTTCAACATAAAAAAAATCTATATAAATTGGTTGTCACCTTCATATTGACCCACAGAATAAATCTAACACATATACTGCTTGGTGAGTGCTGATAAAAATAAAAAAACGCTACTAGTTTTGCAGTATTTTCTTCACCCTGTCTTCCAAAAAATGGATTTAAAATCGACCAAAAAGCCTTTTCCCCCAAAAAAATTATACCAATAAAAACTTCAACTCATCCTGCAAAAAACAAGCCCCTACACAGCTACTCACACACAATAAAAACTTATGGCTCTCAGACTATGGTGATGCAAAAACGTGTTTCCCCTTTGAATAAAAGAATTGTTATTGTGTAAAAGCAGTAAAACTAGCTAGCATGTCATTTATACTGCACGGTGACCGCTGTAAAAAATAAAAAAGTACCAGGATTGCTGTATTTTTTTTCAAAATACTTCACAAAAACCTTAATATAAAGCTATGTTCACACGGTGTATTTGCAGGGCGTAATTACGCCCCGCAATTACGCCATGTGAACGGGAGCGGGGGGCCGGCACTTAGCCGGCCCATAGACATTCATTACCAGCGGCGCGTATACGCCGCTGGTAATTCACATGTCACTTATCTCCCCCCTCGGTGTATTCGCCGAGCAGGGAGAGGAGACGTAATCCATAGTTCTCTATGAGAACTGTGGATTACCGTAATGACTGGGACGTATTCCAGCTGTAATTTGCGCACTCCGGCGCGTAATAACGGACTGAAATACATCCAATTTTAAGCCGTGTGAACATAGCCTAAGTGATAAAAGCATCATATGAACCCCATAATGGTATCAACTCATCCCGCAAAAAAAACCCATAATCAGCTCCGTATACAGAAAAATAAAAAAGTTATGGCTATCAGACTGTGACATCATAAAACGCACATTTTTTTAATAATGCATTTCTATTGTGTAAAAGTAAAAAACTCTATAAAATTTATATTAATGCTGTCATTTATACCACACAACAAACACTATAAAAATGAAGCTCAAAAAACAATGGCGAAACTGCATTTTTTTCCTCTTATTTTCATGGCCAAGGCTGAAAAAACTATGGAACACCTGTACGCCCAAAATGCAGAATACACTTCTAGATAAGATCCATGAGGGGTGTTGAATCCAAAATTGGGTGACTGCTCAAATTGTTCCGGCAATTTGAGGTACTTTGAACTGCAACATGGCACCCATCAAAATCTGCCCTCCAAAAGCCAAATAGCGCTCCCTCCCTTGTATGCCCTGCCATGCGCCCAGACAGCAGTTTGCACCCACATATAGGGTTTTGCCAAACTTGGAAGAAATTGTGTAACAAAATTTGAGGTGCTTTTTTTCCTGGATTCTTTGTAAAATGTAAAAATTTTCAGCTAAAATTGCAGATTGTTGGAAAAAAAAAATCTTTATTTTTACAGCCTAAAGCTAAAATAAATTGTTAAACACCGGTGGGGTCGATATATTCCCTGCACCTCTTTATATATTCCTTAATTGGTGTAGTTTTCAATATGGGGTCTTTTTAGGGGAGTTTATTAAGTTTTAGCACCTTAGGGTGTCTGCAAACCTGAAATGGCGCCTAAATAAAATCATAATGAAAATGAGACCCCAGAGTCTGGTAAGTGCACCTCCTATTCTGGGGCTTGTGGCTGAGCTAAATCGCACACTAGAGCCACATATGGGATATCTCCAAAAATAACAGAATCTGAGGAATCAATATTAAGTTGCATTTCTCTGGTCACATCTACCGTATTCTTGTTAATAATGGATAAATATTGAAAATCTGCAAAAAAAAAGTGAAATTTTGAAATTTCACCTCCACTTTGCTTTAATTCCTGTGAAACACCTAATGGGTTAATAAACTTCCTATATGCTGTTTTGAATACTGTAAGGGGTGTAGTTTCTTAGATGAGGTCATTTATGGGGGTATCTAACATGCAGGCCAAAAGTCACTTTAGAGCTGGACTGGTCCCTAAAAAAACGCATATTTCACATTTTCTTGAAAATGTGAAAATTACTACTAAATTTCTAAGCCACATAATGTCGTAAAAAAAAAGATATTTAAAAAATGATGCCATTTTACAGTAGACATATGGTAGATGCTAGTTATAAACTACTTTGAGTGGAGTAACTACCGTGTTTCCCCCGAAAATAAGACAACCACGAAAGTAAGACAAACCAGAGATTTTGTTTAATTCCCTAATATAATGCACCCCCCTGAAAATAAGACATAGCAGAAATCATTAGATGGTTGAAGGACCTGTGCAGGGAGGTCATGTGACTGTTACATCACCACAGGTCCCGAACATCTCAGGACAGGAGACAGTAAGTGAGGGATGGAGGGGAGAACAGAGCAATGACACACACACAGAGATACACACACAGACACAGATACAGACAGATACACACACAAACATACACACACACAATTACATAAACACACACATAGACACGCCCCAGGACACATAATCTTCCACAGACAACTCAAACATATACTCAGGGTGTCGTAACTAGAGAAGCCATAGGGCCCCAAGCAAACTTATGATCGCCCCCCCCCCCTCCCTGCACCGACGTCAATGCTACCAATAGGATCATGCTGTTAGATAATGTAGGATAATACAAGAGGTGCGCAAATACCTCACAAATACATTCTCACCATCATACATGCACTACTCAAACTAATCCACTATACCAACAACACTATAATATGGACCTTGATTATACCTCCAAGAACACAAACACAAAATTTCACCACCACATAGTGATGTAAATTTATATCCCTACATATTACTGATCAGCTACAAAGACATATAACTGCTGAACTAATAATAATATATTAAATGAATATAGCTGACCTATACTAGTAGGGTAAGACACCAGTGTACAAGGCTCTACAGGCTGTATATTTACCACCATACAGTGGACCATATAGTGTATGACCACGCAGTGTACACTCAAGGCTCTGCAGATGTATTATAACCACCATACCATGTGACCATTTTTATAGTGGTAGACACCAGTGTACACAGGCTCTCGCACTGATATTATTACCTCATACCCCCCCAATCCCCCCCCCCCCCCCACCCCAACACACACACCCCACCCACAATACAAAACCAAGCCATGTAGTGCGTAGACACCAAGTGTACACAGGCTCTGGCAGACTGTATCATTACCTCCATTACAGCTGAACCATATAGTGGTAGTAGAATTAGTGTAGAATAGCAGTGTACACAGCCTGTGGAAGACATATAAGTGATATACAGTGCAGAGTCTAATCTTGTAGACTCACTAGGTGACGTTTACTCTGACAGTCATTAGACTTTCTCTTTGTTTTGCGATGAATCAGACCTTCATGATGACATCTCCCGATCCTACTTGTCCTCTGCAGATTAGGACACAATTTATCTTAGAATCTGACTTTTCTCAGCACCTAGCCTCCCTCGTGCTATATGGGGGGAGTCCGATTTAGGCAGGCAGGGTTTAGATTAGGATATATGGGGCCCAAATAGGCGAAAGCAAAGGTTTAGGTAGCAATAGATTGTATCCCCATTATAGCTAGGCAAGGGTTTAAGGTAGCTATAGGGCGCGGGACATACAGGTAGACATGACGCTGTGTTAGGTGGGGCTATAGGGCCATTATATGGTAAGGGTCTCTAGTGTAGCTAAAAGGAAGCCCCATATTAGTAGCACAGGCAGGGTTGGTCGGGGGTATACAGTACACGGCTTGTGGCGGTATACAGGCAGGCTTGTTGTCGGGGGGTTATACCGCGCAGGCATGTGGGTGGTTATTACGGCAGGCTATGATTTGAGGGGCGAGTTGTAGTGGAAGGCATTAGTGGGGGTGTAGAGGACCGGCATGTGTGGGGCTGTATAGCGCACGGCAGTGTCGGCGGGACTGGTTTTAGGCAGGCATATGGGGGCTAACTGATATGGTCAGTGCATATGGGGCTGTATAGGCAGGGCATATGGGGGCTGTATTAGGCAAGGATATGGGGTCTGTATAGGCAGGCATAATGGGGGCATAGTCAGGCTAGGCATATTGGCGGTGGGCATATAGATGCATATGGGGTGGCGTATAATGGCAGGCAGGCAGTATAGGCGGTGCTTTAATAGGCTGGCAGGCATATAGGGGGCTGTATAGGGCGGCAGGGCATATCAGGCGGCTGATATAGGCTAGCATGGCAGGCACTCATAGGGGGCTGTATAGGCAGGCATAATGATAAGGAGTTATAGTCCAGACATATTGTGGGCGGGTTATAGGCAGAACATATTGGGGCGGTATAGGCAAGGCATTTGAGGGGCGTATAGGCAAGCATTCATGACAGTGGCGGTATACCGGCAGGCTATATGAGGGGTGTAATAGTGCAGGCAAATTATTGTGGGGTTATCAGGCCAGAGCATTGTTTGAGTGCGTTATAGGTCAGGTCCATATATGGGGGCGGTATAGACAGAGCAGTATGGAGGGGATATAGGCAGGCATATGGGGGGATCAGGCAGGCATATGGGGGAGTATAGGCAAGGCATATAGCGGGTATAGGCCAGGCATATAGGGTAAGGCGGTAATCAGGAGGCTCATTATGGGAGGTGGTATATGGCTAGGCATTAATGGGGTGGTATACGGCAGCATATGGGAGGTATTAGGCATGGCCATTATGGAGGGGTATTAGGCGGGGGGAAAGAGTATAAATGGACCGGAGGTGGGTATAGGCAGGCATATGGGGTGGGTATAGGCAGGCATTATGGGCGGGTATAGCAGACATATGCGGGGAGTTAGGCAGCATATGGGGGGCGTATAGGCAGGCACATATGGATGAGGCAGGGTGATACAGGCCCTAATGGTCACGGGGTATAGGTCTAGGGCATATAGGGGGGATATAAGGCGAGGCAAATGGGCGCAGGAGTAAGGTAAGGCAGGCATATGAGCGGGATGGTATAAGGCAGGATATGGGCGGGACTTATAGGCTGAGGCAGATTGATAAAGTGGAGGCGCCTAATACATGCAGGCACTATGGAGTAGGCCTAAAATAAGAAATCACTTACATCAAGGTCACGCTCCTACGAGAATGCGCCGTCACTCGCTGCCGCCTCGAGCTCTGCTGCATCTCCTGCAGCTCTGCGCCTCAGCGCGACGGAGCTGCGCGAGGATGACGTGATGCTGACGTCGACACCCGCGCCGCCACGTGAACACACAGTAGGGCCGGCAGTGGAGAGTAGCAAGAGCGTAGAGCGATCGCTGCCGCTGAGCCGTTCTGCTAGCTCCTTAGCCAGCGCTGCTCTGGTCTGACGCACGCTAATCAGGCCACGCGAAGTGGATCCCCAGGCGTGTTTACAGATTCACGGGTATAGGGGATATAGCATGCGTCGGGTCCCCGAGCTCCCGCCCGCCCGCTCAGTGATACTGTTAAGTCACTGCCGCAGGGCCAGGAGCGGACATTACCGAGAGAGATAAAGCGGACGCTGGCAGCATGCCCCTGGGCGCCTCCTACGCGCAGGGGCCCAGTGAGCTAACTTGCTATACCCCCTCTGCTACCCGGTTAGTTACAGCCCCTGCAAATATAAATGTACACAGGGCACACACAAGACAATCTATCACAGGATGGCTGATGGGCCATGCTGGAGACTTCTAGCTTCTTACAAGTCCCAGCATGACCACAATCGTTGCCATCCATCTGCTAGATAAGTCACTGCATAATGCTGCTGACAGTGAAATGCTCCTTTACAAATACAGTAGTATTTAATGATAGTTATTGTGACTCTAAACTTTAAAAGAGCTAGTATATAGTTAATAATATATAAGTATATATATATTTATTTATGTATATATATAATATAATAATATATCATATATATAGAGCTATATATATTATATATATACGTATATATTATACATTCATCAACACACACTAGCTTATAGGATATGCTTATAATTTATTGATGAGGGAAAAAATAAGAAGATCCCCTGAAATAAGACCTATAGTGCATACTTTAGGAGCAAAAATCATTTATAAGACGTGTCTTATTTTCGTGCGGAAACGGTGTATCTGGTCTTACACGCTAAGAAAATTTTGATGTTGAGGTTGAAAAATTAGGCAAATTTTTCATGATACTTTGATATTTTTCACAAATAATCAAGGGACTTTTGTACCAAAAATTTCTTACTAACTTAGAGCAATACTGTGTCAGCTGAGGGAAAACATTTCTGAAATGAATACATATAGGATAGGTTAAAGTATGTCAAAGTCTTATTGTCTCACATAAAGAAGTTAAAAATAATGACACAAATGCCAGATTTAAATAAAAAATGGGTGCTTAGCTCTGTCAGACGAGGCCAAAACTGGGTCGGTGGGTAAGGGGTAAGCACTAGAAAATAGCGAAAACTACTAGACATTTGGAGGGCCGCAGATATATGAACAACATTAGTCTGAATCCAAACTCACTTTCAGAAGATTTTTGCTTGCTAGGAGACCGATACCATAGTGTTGCCCATAAGTTAACCAATCAGAGAAAGCTCCTTTTTATTTCATTATAAGTGCTCTAGGAAAAATGAAAGTGCGCGCTCGACATTGCGATTCAGTTAATGAGGCAACAAATGTTGAATTTGTTGACCTAGAAAAGCTTTCATAATGGTGGCCCTTGGGTGATCACCAGTAATAGGGTACCAACTACAGAATGTACAGAGTGAATGTCGTTTTATACTGAACAGAGAACTCCATAAAAACAAAACCTCTGCCAAAATGGCCCCATTATGTTTTATTTCACATTTCCCCCCACTTTTTATTTCAGTTTCCCAGTACATTACATGGTACGATCAGTGGCACCATTAAAAGTATATCTTGTCCCACGAAAAACAAGCCCTCATATGACTATGTAGATAGAAAAATAAAAAAAAAAGTTGTGGCTCTTGGAAAGTAGGAAAAAAAAGCAACAAAAAAAATTATATTATAATTCATGGATCTCCTTATCCAATGTCCTAGTCTATTCCCGCAGTCCACCTGTCCACCCACCATTGTAATTTGGCCCCCTCTAAACTATCTACATTCTTATTATCTGCTTTGTCCTCCCTCCTATTTCCTTACTTAATACTCTCACATTCTAGCACAGAAAAAAAACCTTACTATTTAGGTGCGAATTATTTGCAGAATACAGTTTGTACTTGCAACCTGAAATCTCTGAGCAGCAATGTGGTGTTCCTTCTAGCACTATGCCCAGCCTATTTGAAAGGATTCTCATCCCTTCTTCCTGCTTGTGTCATACTATTATTGCAATAGACGGTTGCACCCATGTGGATATGGTATATTCTTCCGTATGTAATACAGCAGTTACATTGAAGCTTTGCAGGACAGCAAGGTGTTGAGCAGTGACATCAGCTCTAGTGCATCCTCCTTCTCCGGTGACTGCGGAAGATGTCTCCTTGTGTTTATTACAGCTGTACTAAGATGTTAGATGGTTCAATGCCTCCTTGCCAACCTGCAATCACTTTTACTGCAGGATAAGTAGGGTAGGGTAAGTGTTAAATCTCCTGACTTGCTATTATGGCTGTAATAAACTCTGGTCTTTGATAAGGAGATGTTAGGAAAAGGAAAAAAAGACTGAGAGACAATGAGGAGTTATAAGGAAGAGTCAAGAGAAAATGACAGTACTGGAATAATGGATAAAGACATACCTGTCACAATGCAGAGATTAAGCACACAATGTTTTTATAGTACAAAGAGAATTAACACGAATATATCACACTACTGGAACATTGCATACAGTGATATCACAGAGAGAATGCACAAAGTGATATTAAAGTGCAGGATTAATGCACACAGTGATATCACAGCATAGAAATATTATCAAGTATGTCACATGGTGAAATGACAACACAATAGTAACATACAAAATGATGTCACATTATTCACACTGAAAAATACACCACGATAATGTACATAGTGATGTCACAAATTAGGCATAATGTACACAGTGACATCACAGCACATTAGTAACACACAGGTGTTCATAGCCTTTACAGGGAATGTGTCATTAAAAAAGACTTATTGTTTAACTCATGCTATGTTATGTTATGTTAAACACATTTTTTAAAATTTTGGGTTATTTTTTAAATTTTCCGTATCACTTTCATTATTTTTTGAAGTCCTGCAGTTTTCAGTTTGGCCACTAGGCCTAGTAATAGTCTGACGCTTTCTGTTCTGTAGAGAAAGATTTTCAGCAGTCTTCTCATAATCAGTATAAGGAGGATCAAACTGAAAGGGGACACCAATGTGAATAGATAACACAGGATCCACCAGTCACAATAAGGACTCATCCCCACGGCAAAGGACAAATACCGGTCGGTTTATCCTGTTTTAGTGCCGTCCCCACGGCCGCCGAGGGACAGCTTTTCTCCATGATGAGCGGAGAAAGCCCTCCCCCTTCCCATTGGTATGTTCATAGTCCATCTGAAAACAGGACGGAAGAATGAACATGTCGGTAAACCCGTGCAGTGGGGACTGCTGCACGGAATTTCCATAGCAGCCCGGTGGGTTAGTTTGTGGATGGTTTTTCAGACAGTCTGCAAAACCGCAAACCGTCTGAAAAACTGTCCGGAAACCGGTGCCGTGGGGACATGCCCTAAGAGATAGTCACAATTTACCCTCTCTCCCTCCTTACAAAGTAACTTCTTTCCAGGTCACAGAGCATGATTTGAAAAGTTTCCTATAGAAGTCAATGGGACTGATCCTGTTCACAGAATCCTATGTACATGAACCTGCTGTAAAGCATCTATCTAAATGCTGCTAAAAGCAGTGCAGGCAAGAAAGTTTTCCCTACAATCACATACAAACAACTGAATTCAGAAATATAACAATCAGAAAATAAAAATGGCTAAGAAGAAAAGAATATGAATCAATGTCTTGTTTAAATTAGTAAAATAAAAAATGGCAACAGATTCCCTTTAAATTCTTAAATTCACTGTAGTCTAGGCAGGTTTTTAAAGGGTTTTTCCTATCTTCTAATTTCTCTATTAGGAGGCAGGAATAAGCCAGCCGCAGAGAACAAAGAGTTGATTGTGCATGCGCGACACTCTGCATTCTGTTCTATTGGAGCTCCAAGTATAGCCAAGCAAATCTGCTCGGCTGATCTCTAAATTTCCATTGAAATTACCGGAGCGTGTCACGCATCTGTGACCCCCTTTCCTATGTGCATGGAGAAGTTTGGGTGTCCGTTCTGAAGACAGGTACAGGTCCCAAGTGGACTCACACCTATCAAAAATGTATCACATGTTATCAATTTTTTTGCGCCAAAGTAGTGTAGAATGCGCCTGAATCTATGAACCTGTTCTACTGCAGGTCATAAATCAGGCACATTCTAGTGCTAAAATGACACTTCAGGCTCAGGAAACCACTTTTAAAGTGTCTACCTGTTCCAGAGGTAATGCACCTGGATTTGCCGTACTGAAGCTATAAATGTGTAGCTTCGTACGGTTGTAGTGCGACACGCCTCCAGCACACCCCCCAACTCAAACGCATTGCAAAGTGCCACGGGCGCTCTGTAATGCACCTGATATTGGAGTGCACCTCTAAAATTTAACAAACAGGGCTGCGTTAGTCTTTGGGCTGAAAAGACGCCGGCCATTCATACATGTCCCCCAGAATGTACAAAATCAGGGCTGTGGAGTTGAGAGTCATTAAAAAAGTACCAACTCTGGCTTCAAAATAAAATATTAACTATCTTATAGTATTAGTATTGTATGATCAATTTATTAAATGTCAAGCGTGTTGCATATTTTCTTTCATAGGAATTATTCTATCAGTCTATTGTTTCACAGCACTGTGATAACTTGGATCTTCAAGTTACTGCAGTAAATATTTAGTGATGCATTTTCTACAGTAATTACTTATTCTTATATGTGAGCCATTTATTCCAAACTGGAGTCAAAGTGTGGAAAAAAAAGAGTTTGGCTTTCCCAAAAAAAAAAAAACAGAACACCGGAGTACTTCATACAATGATTCCACAGTACAGAGATAAGGTGCACATTAACCCTCAGCACAAACAACTGTAAATGTAGAGCAAACTGACAAACATGTATGGCATGTACAACATGTGTTGGCTATATATCATAGATGACCATCTACTGCAACACCTGAGATCACAGGTAATTCCCATCCTGGCTGATAACCCCTTAACGACCGGGCACTGTCTTTTGGCGTCGGCTGGTGCGGGTCGTTCGTCTGCAGCGACGTCTTTTGTCGTCGCTGCAGACTTCGGGGTTTGCGGCGCCCGACGCAAATGCGCTGGGATTGGGGCTGTACTACACAGCCCTGATCCCAGAGCATCGGGGAGCGGAGGAAACCTCCGCAACCCGGTGCTTTAACCCTTTGATTACGGCGGTGCGTTACCGCAGCGCAATCAAAGGGTTGCCGACAGAGCCCAGGGAACGGCTGCACAGTCAGCCCTGGGGACCTAGAGTGGCCCCAGAGCTATCTGTGTATGAAGCCAGTGACCAGGACACACTGTGTGCTGTCCAGATCACTGCCTGTGTCAAAGTGACACAGATCAGAATGTATAAGCATATATGAATATGCTAATACATTACTAAGTGTTTAAAAAAAAATAGTTAAACAGTTCACCCTTAATGGGATAAAAAAAAAGTAAAAAATATAAAAAGTGTAAAAAAAAATAAATAAATAAATAATAAAATAAAAATAAATATTTAATCAAACATAATTGTGCATACATTACACACAAAAAAAACCCTACACATATTAGGTATCCCCACGTCCGTAATAACCTGTTGAATTAATCTAACAATTTATTAAGTGTGGAATGTGAACAGTGTAAAAAAAAAATAAAAAAAAAATTAAAAAATTTTTAAAAAATGAAAAAAATTCTGCAATAATTTCTAAGTGAACTTAAACTATTCACCCATAAAGTACAACTTGTCCCGAATAAAACGAGGCCTCTTCCAACTGCGTCATTGAAAAAATAAAAAAGTTACAACTGTTGAAACGCAAGGAGGCAAAAACTAAAAAAAAATTCTGGTCATTACCTACTTTTCAGGCCTGGGGCTTAAGGGGTTAAACTCCTCGATGTTGTGGTCAACAGTGAGGGACCACATGATCTAAATGGTTAGATAGTGGGAAGGGTCTAAAGAAGACTCGCTGGTCTTCCAATTGTGTATGCTTATCATACCTATAACAACCCATATTAAAGGGGTAGTCCGGTTTAAAAAAACTATTTATTGGACTAAAGAGGTGGGGGAGCAATAGAAAGATATACTTTAAGGGTATGTTCACACGGCGCATACGCCTTCTGCTGATAGTATGTGCTGGTCAGCGCGTACTTTCAACAGCACTTTGGCCCAGCCTCCTATTTCCCCAGTTCATATGATAATGTAACCTTTCTCAGGCCTCCCATGATTGCCTGCAGGGTCATGTGCCAATGATCGTGATGTCATCTGCAGGAGTTCCCATACTGGAGCTCGAAGCTGGTTGGAAAGGTGAGTCTTTTTTTTTTTTTTCTGTTTCACTCCCATCCCAGCATACTACAATGTCTTTGACACTTTATTTATCCTACATAGTGACTATCTTAAAACAAAAATATAAATGTTATCACTCATTCCTAAAACACAAATAAAAGTTCAGCAATGTACCCAAATATTTAATCTATAAAAACTGTAGTAAACCCTCATGAAGCTTTGTTGGTTAGAAAAGCAAGTAAGCCATCAGTTATTTAGGTTTATGTGCTGGAAGCAGGAAATGTGGACACGTTTAAAAGGGATTTCAAAGACTTTCAAAAACCTTCATTCCACCTCCCATACTTACCTCTCCTATCACAAGCGTTCCAACACGGTCAGAGCTCCAGTTAACCTGTTAACCTTTCCTTCTCCCAATCCCTCACTTCCATGGATCATATGATTCTGCAACCAATCTCTGGCCTCAGCAGTCATGCACCTGCACGCACATAGGTCAGTGACTGACTGCAGCATCATGTGAGCCATTAGTATGTTGTATTATACACTACTCACAAAAAGTCAGGGATTTTTTTGCTTTTGGTTGAAATTTTAGGATAAACATAAACATTTTTGAAAATATTTTTAAATAAACTAAATGTAACAAGGAGCTTAATGGCAAAATTCACAACAGTTTGATTTCTGAATCACCCAATACATTTAGGGGATCAATTTTAATTGGGATTTAAACAGTCCTCCTCATCATGCTGTTCACATTTTGACATCATGAGACCAAGACAACACCTTACAATTGATCAACAGTACCTCATCATTTAGAGACTTCAAGCAGGAAGCTCTCAGACAGAAGTGGCCACTGAGTTAAGTGTCATCAGCAGGTTACAACAGAGGTAAAGAGAGACAGGAAGAGTCACAGAAAGGCAAAAAAAGCGGACATCTTTGATTGCTTCATTGTACACTATCCCCTGCATTGATGAATGCCTGAAAACAAAAAGAAAAAAGAAAACGCTCACCAGTGACTCCCTTCAAGCTGGCCGTCCGCACCCTCCTGATTGATTGCAGTGCTCTGGGAAGTAGCCGTCGGCTGTAACGGCTTGTGGCAGAATGCAAATGTTTGTAAAGATCTTCCGGCACGTGCGCAGAGAGGAATCCAAAAGTATTATAGTAAAACGCACATTTTATTGGAAAAACTTAAAAAACATGGTTTAAAATCAACCGCATATCAACGCGTTTCGAGCCTATATGTCTTGGCTCTTAATCCTGACATTCAAATAGTGAAAATGATGGTCTTTTTGGATTTAAAATTGACAGGGGATCCTGCCACTGGGGAAATTAAAACACAAACCCATAGAAAACCCATTTCGGGTAACAGTATTTTGGAAGCTACTAGCTGCCATCCGCAGCATGTTATACACAATCTCCCTATGGGGGAATTCATCAGAGCGAGGAGGAATTGTAGTGATGAGGTTTCTTTTGAAAATGAAAAAATATTGCTTACCAATAGGTTACAGCATAGAGGTTACAAAAAGTGGATGATATGTAGGGCCATAAACAAAACAAAATCAATGGAACGAGATGGGCATACATGTAAATCAAAAGTAACTGGGGATAAAACTTCCTCCTTAGTTTTTTCAACACAATACAGTAGACAGTTTAAAGATATCTCTGATATAATAAAGAAATACTTACCCATTCTCACCACTGATCCCACCATACGATCCATCCTTGCGAATGGTTGCAAGTTTGTATCAACCAGACCCCAGACGATTGGAAACATTGTTTCCCCGAGTATGCTCACCAGCACAACTGTAACAAGTAACAACAGATGGTTGGACTTAAAGGGATCGTACAAATGTGGCACCAGCAGGTGTGGTCTGTGCAAGTATATGGTGAAGGGTGATACATTTTCTTCGTTTGTTACCCATAAAACGTTTAAAATTTCTCAATTCATGAATTGCCACAGTACTTATATAGTCTATATGATATGGTGTGAATCCTGTAAATTACAATATATAGGTTGCACCACGAGGAGTTTACATACAAGAATACGTGAGCATATATATGATATAACACACGGGAGCTTGCGTAAAACATCAGGAGCCTCTAAACACTTTAGGGAGACACATCAGGGCAGTCTGGAATCGTTTAGAGTTAGGGCTATTGAAATGGCAAAGAAGCCACGGAGAGGAGGGGATAGAAGGAAGTGTCTTACCAGTAGAGAAGCCTTTTGGATTCTCATGCTGGACACTCGATAACCCAAGGGTTTAAATTATAAATCGGATCTTTTGTACATATATTAGCATTGTGCTTAGTGATAGAATGGACTTTTTCTTTGTTGTATATGTATACATCTTCTGCATATAGTTGCGTAACTCATGTTATGTAAGCTGTTTGAACATTGTTGCAATATGATGGTAAACATAGGGTTAAGTTTCAGGTGCAATTCCTGATGGTCTCAGGGGATCTGTATATAAGTAAGTTCATTTTCACAATTTGATGGTCAGGATTAAGAGCCAAGACATTTAGGCTGGAAACGCGTTGATATGCGGTTGATTTTAAACCATGTTTTTTAAGTTTTTCCAATAAAATGTGCGTTTTACTATAATACTTTTGGATTCCTCTCTGCGCAAGTGCCGGAAGATCTTTACAAACATTTGCATTGATGAATGCCACACAACTCCCAAGCACGTTTAAGGGAGGTGACAGTCACCAAAGTGTCATGTCAGACCATTCATAACTGTTTACATCAGCATGGTCTGCGTGCTAGACGATCAGCAAGGGTACCTGACCAGTACCTGACATGGCTGCTGTATAGTACTCTCCTAAAGCAATGGAAGAAGATGGCCTTGTGTTATGAATTATGTTTTCTTTTAGATAATGTGCTATTCTGTGTGTTTTGCTGCATCGGTGAAGAGATCACCAGAATGCACTATGGGAATAGGGAGTATGATGCTCGAGCCATTGTTCTGCAGGTAAACCTTGAGCACTGGCGTTTGTGTGGATGTTACCATAACTTGTAACACATACCTAAACATTTTATGCATTCCAAGTACACCCTTTATGGCAACAATATTCCCTAATGGTACTTGCTTCTTACAACAGGATCATGCGTTCTTCCACACTGCAAAAATTGTTAAGAAAGCTTTGAATTTTGACCAGTTCTTGACCGAGTTGTTTACCCCCTTCTTTATTGACCAAGCACATTTTTTTCCTTTTCCTTGGTACACACAGATTTGAGAGTTAAAATGCCTTCGGTTATTGTACAAATTTTTCACCTTTTTTTCTGTGATACTTTAGGCTTTTTTGTTATTTTTACATTACATTTTTATTCTTAGAGAAAATGGTAAAAAAAAAATTAAAAAGCCTTTTTACACTTTTGTATTTAATTTTGTGCCATGGACATTCATATAGAGCTAAAATATATTTCCACATTTGTGCCCCCGTCCCCCCGCCCCGCGGCCGTGGGCGCACCCCTGTCTGCCCCCCCAGGTGTGTGCCAGGCCCGGGGCACGACGCTGTCCGCAGGACGAGCGGCGGTCCCGCAGCGCACAGGGACTCACCTGACCTCGTTCCTGTCCCGTCCGCACCCTCTGCCAGCCGAGGTGCGCGTGCCCATCCCCTAAGGCGCGCGCTCGTTCTCGAAGATTTAAAGGGCCAGCGTCCCTTTAATTGGCTAATTGCCAGACGCCTCCTCTTTTTAAAAGGTTACGCTCACTGTCACTCGTGCTGGATCTATGTTGCCTCGTGCCTTACCTAAAAGCGTTCCCTAAGTAATTTTCCCTCGCCTTACCGTGAAACCAGACCTTTTGCTACGTTTTCTCGACTCCGAACCTCTGCCGCCAGCCCTGACCTTCCCGCCTTCCACGACCACGAACCTTTGCCGCCTGCCCTGACCTCCTGCCTGCCTATGACAAACGATTCTCGGACTACACTCTGTACCACGCTGACCTCGGCTGCCACCGCAGGCAAGTCACGTCAGGGGGACGAACCTGGTAGCCTCACACCGCAGCAAGTCCATCCCGCTTTGCGGCAAGCACTGGTGAAAACCGGGGGCTACTTAGATTCTGTTCCCTGGCGTGGCTTAACTACCATCGCTTGCGGTGGACCAGCGGATCCACTACCCAGTCGTTACAGTTAGATCCAGCCATGGATCCCGCAAGGTGCCCCTGCCAAGCATCGCAGATCTCATGTCCACTGTCGCCCAACAGTCGCAACAGATATCGCAACAAGCTCAGCAACTGGGACAGCTGTCCGCCATGATGCGCCAACTCCTGGCGTCCCAGCAGCAGCAACCTGTCTCTGCGCCGGTGTCTTCTTCTATCCCGCCGTCTCACTGGGCAACCATTGGGCCCCGAAGCTTCGCCTTCCATTTCCCTTTCCCAATTTTGATGGGGACTCGAAGCTCTGTAGAGGTTTCATCACCGCTTGCTCCATTGCACGTGAGTTGTTGGCCGACCAGTTTCCCACTGAAAGGTCAAAGGTGGCTTTTCATGGTGATCTTGCTTTCCGGAAAGGCCCTAGCCTGGGCGACGCCTCTTTGGGGACCGGAACGCCCCGTGACCGCAGATCTACAGGCCTTCCTCGCTGAATTCCACACATTTTCGAGGAGCCTACGCGAGTATCTTCCGGGGAGACGGCGCTGCTAAATCTACGCCAAGGGGACTCCTCTGTAGGGGATTATGCAGTTCCAATTCCGCACCCTAGCCCCCGAGCTGACCTGGAATGAAACCCCAAACCTCTGTGCTAACATTTAAGAAGGGTCTTCTAGCAGAGTAAAGGACGCTTTCGCAGCCAGAGATCTCCCAAACCGTCGTTGAGTGAGCTCACCCATCTAGCCACTCGCATAGACGTGCGTTTGCGGAGAGACAGCAGGAGCTCCGTCAGGAGGGGGGAAACTTGGCACAAACCCCGACGTTTATCTCGTCGGGCTCCAGTATTTCAGAGATCTCTGCTGCCTCCCTCCACAGTTCTTCCACTGAAAAAACCCCATGCAGGTGGACCTGGGCTCATTTGTCGGAGTCGGAGCTGTCCCGTCGCAGGCTGGAGAACCTCTGCCTCTACTGCGCCATTTCCGGCCCAAATTTTCGCAGGCGTTGTCCGCAGCGTCCTCAGCGGCCGGGACACGCTCGCACCGAGGGCTGTAGGATAGGCGTCCCTAGGTGCTCAGCACCCCTCTCCACGACGTTGTTCCCCAGGGGAGGTAACCCACGGAAGCGGGTCATTTACTAGGGCCTCTGCCTTCCTGGACTCGGGTTCCCCCGGGAACTTTATTCATGCCGCTCTGGTGTCACGCTAACCGGCTTGCCGGTGACCCATCTGGAAAAGCCGTTGCTTATCTCTTCCGTCAGTGGGGATTCCTCAGCGACTCCATTCAGTTTATCACCAGGCCAGTGACCCTCCGTGTTGGGGTCCTGCACACAGAGAAGATCCCCTTTCCCCACGTTCTGCCTCGCGCTTCTTCGCGATCCGGGTTGGGGCTACCCTGTTGCAACGCCAGCCCCACGCTTGACTGGAAGACGGCGAAGTCCTTCGTTGGGGTTCGGAGTGCCAGGAACTTTGTTTGGTGGCACCACCCCGGTGTCCATTCGCTCTCCCCATTCGTCCGTCAGACTTCTACAGGGTCTGCCAGCGAATTTACCCAGGATTTTGGAGATGTGTTCTCGGAAAACAGGCTGAGAAGTTACCTCCTCTTTCGGCCATAATGATTTGTCCCATTAGACTCCTTCCGGGACCAGCCCTCCACGGGGTAGGTCTATCCTTCTCTGTGCCCGAGACCCAGGCCATGTCGGCCTACATAAGGAGAATTTGGTCAAAAGGATTCATACGCAAATCCTCCTCAACTGCCGGAGCCGGCTTTCTTCTTCGTCCAGAAAAAAGAGGGTTCCCCTTCGCCCGTGAAATTGATTACAGAGGGCTAAACAAGATCACTTGAAAAAATCGCTACCCTCTAACCCCTGATATCTGAGCTCTTTTACCGCCTCCGTGGAGCCAGGTCTTCCCCCAAATTAGATCTACGTGGAGCCGCAACCTCATCAAATTCGTGAGGGGGATGAGTGGAAAACGGCATTCAACAACACGGGAGGGCATTTCAAATATCTCGTGATCCTTTTGGGCTGTGCAACGCCCGGCCGGGGTTTTCCAGGAGTTTGTTTAATGACGTTTTTCGGGACTTGCTGTACACCTGCGTCATTGTATAACCCGGACGATATTTTGGGTTGAAAGCAGACTCCTGACCTACAGACCCACCACAGACAAGTACGCCAGGTCCTACGAAAGCCTGCGGGACAACCGACTGTTATGCCAAGTTGGAAAAGTTTCTGCTTCCACCAGGCCACCTTCCTTTCCTGGGTACATAGTCCCTCTGACGAGGTCTTTAGATGGATCCTGCGAAACTCTCGCGATCCAGCAGTGGCCGCGACCTGTCGGTTCTCCGGCGATTCAATCAACGATTTTTAGGATTCGCCAACTACTTAACCGGCAAATTTATTCCCCACTTTTCTACGTTGGTGGCTCCCCCTCGTGGCTCTCACCAGAAGAACGCTAATCAAAAATGTTGGCCCCCATCTGCAGATTAAGAGTACTCCCGACTAAAGTCCCGCGTTCCCCCTCCGCACCTATTTTAGTCCGTCCAGATCCAAAAAGACCCTTCAGCCTTGAGGTAGATGCCTCTTCCCTGGGAGCAGGGGCGGTCTGACCCAGAAGGGCCCTAAAGGCAAGACCGTCACATGTGGTTTCTTTTTCAAAGACCTTCTCTTCGGCAGAACAAATTATGCCAAAAGAGATCGGGAGCTGGTGGCCATAAAATTAGCCGTAGAGGAGTGGTGGCATCTCTTGGAGGGAGCTCTACATCCGTTTGAGGTCGTTACAGACCACAAGACTCTGCAAAACCTCAGACAGCTCAGCGCCTAAATCCTCGCCAGGCCCCGGGGTCTCTTTTTTTCTCTCGTTTGATTTTTAAGATACACTTCCGTCCGGCCGAGAAAAATGTTAAGGCAGATGCTCTCTCCCGTGCCTCTGACATTACCGGAGAGGAACCAGTATCTCAGCACTATCATTGCTCCTGAACGACTGGTCACATGGCTTTCCGTGGATCTCCGTTTGCGTCCCTCCGGCAGAACCTATGTGCGCCCCGCACTCAGGAAGAGAATTCTGGGTTGGGGGCATAGCTCTCTTCTGGCCGGGTCAAGCCCCGGGTACGAAAATCCTATGCCCTCTCTCGCGACACTACTGGGGGCAACCTGCTCCAAGATGTCAAAAGGGCTTTGTTTTTCCTGTACCAACTTGTGTCCGAAACAAGTTCCACGCCATGTCCACAGGTCTCCTAGTCCCTCTGCCCTGTTCCGTAGGCTCCCTGGACCACAATAGGCATGGACTTCATCACGGACCTTCCCCCTTCCTCCCGGGGGAAATCCGTCATCTGGGTGGTCACTGACCGATTTTCAAAAATGTCCCACTTTGTGCCGCTGGCCTGGTCTTCCTTAGCTCCTCAATTGGCGGGCTATTTTTTCCAGCACATTTTTTCGCCTGCATGGTTTTACCATCCACATCGTCTCCGATCGTGGCTCCAATTTGTCTCTAAATTCTGGCGTGCTCTGTGGTTCCCGGTTGCAAATCAAGCTGGAGTTTTCCTCCGCATATCATCCCCAGACAAACGGGCAGGTGGAGAGGGTAAACCAGATCTTGGGGGATATCTACGACACTTTTGTGTCCGACGCAGGACAACTGGTCCGAATTGCTTTTCTTGGGCCGAGTTCTCGTATAATCACCCGGGACTCCGACTCAACTGGCCGCTCTCCATTTCTTGTGGGCTACGGCCCTCACCCCGCGCCCTCCCCTCCCCATTGGCTTCTGCCCTCCGAGGTCCCCGCCGTGACAACCAGGTTTCAAGATATCAGTGTCATCTGGCGAGAGACCCGACAAGCCTTACTCCAGGCTTCAGCCCGCATGAAGAACGCAAGCTTTACAAAAGGAGAAGACCTTCCCCAAGATTCCTCCCCGTGGATAAAGTGTGGCTTTTCTTCTAGATACATATGACTCAAGATCCTAACTTTAAACTGGTCCGCGGTTCTTTGGGGCCTTTCAGAGTAACTGCGACAACGAACCCGGTGTCCTAAAAAACTCTTGCCTGCCTCCGTCTCTCCGGGTTCCTAACGCATTTCATGTCTCCCTCCTAAAGCCGTTGGTCCTGAACCGTTTCTCCCAGAAGAGCGCTGCTCCATCCTCCGGTGTTAGAATTTCCCCCGATTTTCTTTGAAGTGAAGGACAAACTTAGATAGAAGACCATCAGGTGTAAGCGAATTTTTTCTTGTAGATTGGAGGGGCTTCGGCCCCGAAGAAAAGGTCCTGGGAACGGAGTCCAATATCCTGAACCGAGACCTGATCCACAGATTCCTTCGGCCTAAGAAGAGGGGGAGACCGCCGGGGGGGGTACTGTCACGGGTGCCCCCACTCCTCGCCCCGCGGGCTGTGGGCGCACCCGTGTCTGCCCCCTCGGGTGTGTGCCGGGCCCGGGGCACGACGCTGTCCGCAGGACGAGTGGCGGTCCCGCAAACGCACAGGGACTCACCTGACCCCTCGTTCCTGTCCCCTCCGCGCCCTCTTTCCGGCCAAAAGGGACGCGGCCCGTCCTCTAAGGCCGCGCGGGAGCTCGTTCTCGAAGATTTAAAGGGGCCAGCGTCCCTTTAATTTGGGTAATTGCCCAGACGCCCCCCTCTATTTTAAAGGGTTTCGCTCACTGTCACTCTGTTGCTGGGTCTATGTTGCGCTCGTGCCTTAGCTAAAGCGTTCCCTAAGTATATTCTCCCCCTTACCGTGTACCAGACCCTCTTGCTTTCGTTTCTCGAACTCCGACCTCTTCCCCCCGCCCTGACCTTCTTCCTGTCCAGACCACGAACCTTTGCCGCTGCCCTGACCTCCTGCCCCGCCTACACTAAAGATTCTCGGACAATACGACTCTGTACCACGCTGCACCCCGCTGCCACCGCAGGCAAGTCACGTCAGGGGGGATGACTGGTAGCCTCACGCCGCAGCAAGTCCATCCCGCTTTGCGGCCCGGGGTCTGGTGAAAACCGGGGGGAAATTAGATTCCGTTCCCTGGCGTGGCTTAACTATCATCGCTTGCGGTGGACCAGCGGATCCACTACCCAGTCGTTACAATATAAAGTTTTAAGATTGTCAGCGGCAGTGATAAAAGTTTCATTTTGGGCTGTTAATGTTTTTTTTTTATAATTTTTTATATGTGTTTTTTTTATTAGTTTATGTTACATACTGTACACCCATAAAGTCAGAAAAAGACCTCGGAGGGGTTTTTTACATACCGTATATACTCGAGTATAAGCCGACCCGAGTATAAGCCGAGGCACCTACTTTTGCCACAAAAAAACGGGACAGCTTATTGACTCGAGTATAAGCCTAAGGTGGAAAATGCAGCGGCTACTGGTGAATTTCAAAAATAAAAATGAATACCAATAAAATTACATAGGCAGTTTAATGTCCCACACAGACCAATATAGGCAGGTATAGGCAGTTTAATGTCCCTCATAGGCAGATATAGGCAGGTATAGGCAGTTTAATGCCCCCCATAGACCAATATAGGCAGGTATAAGCAGTTTAATGTCCCCCATAGACCAATATAGGCAGGTACAGGCAGTTTAGTGTCCCTCATAGGCAGATATAGGCAGGTATAGGCAGTTTAATGTGCCCCATAGACCAATATAGGCAGGTATAGGCAGTTTAATGTCCCCCATAGACCAATATAGGCAGGTATATGTCCCCCTAGGCTGGTTATAGGCAGGTATATGTCTCCCTAGGCTGGTTATAGGCAGGTATATGTCCCCCTAGGCTGGTTATAGACAGGCAGGTATATTTCCCCCTAGACTGGTTATAGGCAGGTGTATGTCCCCCTAGACAGGTAAAGGTCCCATAGGCTGGTTATAGGCAGTTATATGTCCTCCTAGGCTGGTTATAGGTTGCCCATAGGCCTCCCAGGCGCTCTGCTCTACTCCGTCTTCCCGGCACAGGCAGGGTAATGTCATCAGGCCGCGCATGCAGCGTGATGACACACACTGCTTGTGCCGGAAACGCTCGCTCTCTGCTCCGCAGTGGTATATTCACCTGTATGCGCTCCGGAGGAGTCACATGCAGGGGAAGAGATAGCTGACAGCGCCTGGGCCACCGCAGTGCCTGAACGCTGTCTGCTGTACTCAGGATTCTGCTATATGCGCTCCCTGAGGAGTCGCATGTAGCAGAAGTGTCCCTGCCGGTGCACAGGCCATTGCAGCGCCCAAGCGCCGACAGTGACTCGAGTATAAGCCGAGGAAGGATCTTTCAGCACATTTTTTGTGCTGAAAAACTCGGCCTATACTTGAGTATATACGGTAAGTTTTTTTCTGATTTCTCCTGTAACTGGGGTGATATACTCACCCTAGTTATGGGGAAATACAGCTCTCTGCATTGACTGCAGAGCTCATTTGGGTCTGTTAAGATTGAGCAGTATCTGCAACTACTGTGCCCCAGAGGTGACGTGAACGCCAGCCCAACCAGGCTGCTACTTATGTCTTGGTGCGACATCAAGGGACACCTTCAGGAGGCATTACCTCGATAGATCACAGCTTTTTTTGCAGCAGAATGGGGCCCCACACAAAAGTACGCTGGTGGTTTTAATATTATAGCTGCTCACAAGAAAATCTCATCAGTTCTGCAAGAACAAAAAGGTAGCAACAAAGGGTGAGGACAAGGCACAAGTAAGAATGATGAAAACACAAACTGTTCGTAGCAAGATGCTAATGTGTTAGATGCCTCTTGTCTGCATCCTGCTTTACTGACTTACATGTATTTACATAATTGTTTTCTACAAAACCAACTTCATGCAAAAATGTTTCTATGGTTACAAAAAATTCTGCATCAATATATTCCTTTTGAGCAAATTCCAAAATTCTTTAATTATTGCGAATAAAACCTGTGTTTATTTCAAACAGCTTGTGCCGAAGTCTATGAATTTGCCTGCACCATTTTCCTTCACCATTTTTTTTGTTGTATATTGCCGGTTCTATAGATGTATGAACAGGCGTATGTTCAAACCTGGCACAATGTACACCTGACCGGTCATGATTGTGCCTGACTGACCCCCAACTTTGAGCTCTGGTCGCTGACCACGGCCTTTGCAACAAAAACCGTGGATTCGGCCGTAGTTCTTTATATTTGTGTTCACCAGTGTGAACACTGTCATACTCTGCTCTGTACTGTTAATTGATTCCTGGCCAATGCCCATAGTCAGTGTCCTCCAGCACTCTACTAGTTAACTTGTTTCCTTGCAAGTCTTTTTAATTGACAGCCTTGTATTCCAACCCAGTCTTTTGTTGCTTCCACCTATCACCTTTGTACTTTGTTCTCTGGTCGGTTATAAGAGGGTTATTGTGCTACTTCCCTTTGCCTGCTATATTAGTTCCTTTAGTGCCTGTAGCTAACCTGTACTTTTCCTTGCTTTAACCTGCTACCTGACTTTGCTTTGTTTCTGACTATCCCTCTGCCTTGTGATTCTGTACTCTTTCTCCCAACTGTTGCTGACCTGGCTAGTTTGACCCTCTGTGATTGTGTTCAGTGTTTGTTTTGACTGCGTCTTGTGTATTCACTTGTTTAGTGTATCTTGCAGTCCTTGATTGAGGCCGACCTGTTAAAGAGTCGGACACCCCCCAAAAGGCAGGGACAGTGGTTAGGAACAGCGTCAGGGCCTTACTCTGTTGGTGTCTACTTGTGTGCCCCTGATCGGTTCCTCACAATAACACTTTCATTCATACTGTCATATAATACACTCCTTTATATCTATTTAGAACTAGTCTGTTGGTGCCAAGTAACAAAAATGGCGCATTTAAATTCATAGATGTCTCCCTTAGTTTTCACTTTTTCATGACTGGCAACATATTTTCTTTTGGAATGCTGCATTTTTGTTTGTTTTATGGTAAAGAATCAAAGTGTTCAAGGTACAAAAAAGAGTCCAGTAAGACAATTTGGGCGACATGTATGAAAATCGGCGCGTCGGAGCGCCCGTTTTCACGGGATTTTTAGTGAAAGCTGCACCTCATTTATGTCAGCGCCCGAGGTGCACTCATACATGCGGTGTAAAGTTCCCTGCGCCTCACCAGTGTGTGAGGCGCATTGCAGAACTTAGGCGCAGAAGGACTGCACGTGTATTACGATTCGAGACAGGCTGGAAATCAGCGAAAAAGCTAACTCTCTTCTGGATCCTCTACAATCAGGTTTCCACTCTTTACACTCCACAGAAACTGCTCTAGTTAAAGTCTCTAACGATCTCCACACTGCTAAATCTCAGGGCAAATACTTGTTGTTGGTTCTTCTGGATCTCTCTGCAGCATTTGACACTGTTGATCACCATCTTCTCCTCAGCATGCTCAGCACCATTGGCATCCAGGACACTGCTCTCGCTTGGTTCTCTTCCTACCTCTCTGACCGCTTCTTCAGTGTCTCATTTGCAGGTTCTACTTCCTCTCCTCTCCCTCTTGCCGTAGGGGTCCCTCAGGGGTCAGTTCTTGGTCCACTCCTCTTCTCAATCTATACAGCCCACATTGGCTAAACCATCAGTAGATTTGGCTTCCAGTACCACCTCTACGCTGATGACACTCAATTATACACCTCTTCCCGAGACCTCACTCCTGCCCTGCTACAAAACACCAGTGACTGTCTGTCCGCTGTCTCTGACATCATGTCCTCTCTCTCTATCTCCAACTAAACCTCACCAAAACCGAACTTCTTGTTTTTCCCCCATCTGCTAACCAACCCCCATCTGCTATTTCTCTCTCAGTGTGTGGCATCACCATAACACCTAGGCAGCAGGCCCGATGTCTTGGGGTTATTCTAGACTCTGATCTGACCTTCACCCCATATATCCAATCCCTTGCCTGCTCCTGTCACTTGCACCTCAAGAACATCTCCAGAATCCGTCCTTTTCTCACTGTGGAAACAACTCAAACTCTCATTGTTGCTCTTATTCATTCCCGTCTTGACTACTGTAACTCCTTGCTCATTGGTCTCCCGCTCTGTAAACTCTCCCCTCTCCAATCTGTCCTGAATACAGCAGCCAGGCTTGTCTTTCTCTCCAGCTGCTATATTGATGCCTCTTTCCTGTGTCACTCGCTGCACTGGTTGCCCATCCAGTACAGAATACAATATAAACTAATCACTCTCACTCATAAAGCTCTCCACAGTGCTGCACCCCCATACGTCTCCTCCCTCATCTCTGTCTACCACCCTGCCCGCTCTCTCCGCTCAGCTACGGACATCAAACTACAGACTACAATCATCCGAACCTCCATGCCCGTCTTCAAGATTTTGCACGTGTTGCACACCCATTCTCTGGACATCCTACCACGTACCATCAGGCACAATCCCAACCTTCGCAGTCTTAAGAGTGTCCTGAAAACACATCTTCTCAGGCAGGCCTACCAAAACCACTAATTGTTAACCCCCACCTTCTATCACACACTTTTTGTCACTCCCTAACACTAGGGCACTCACAGGCACTTATCTGTATATAGATGTACAGCCCATGGTGGCAGGTCGACCCAAATTTTTTTTGTAAACCTCCCCATTTTAAAAAGCATGGCTGGGCATTGTAAATGTAGCACTTCTCCCCCTTTGTTCCCCGGGGCACCCTCTTAGATTGTAAGCTCTTGCGAGCAGGGCCCTCACACCTTGTGTCTCACCTTGGAAAGTGCTTTCACTGTGTAATGTCTGTCTTTTGTCTGTAATTATACCCTCTACATTGTAAAGTGCTGCGAAATATGTTGGCGCTATATAAATAAAGATTATTATTATTATTATTAGTGAATAGCAAAAAGAGTTGTCTTTCAAATGAATGAATGAATAAAGTGAAACATCACAGTTGAATAAAATAAATTGCAATGTATAGAAAAAGTTGATCATTTAAAATAAAAGCAAATATATATAAGCTCTCCAAAGAAAGAAATAATAGCTAGAACAGGTCTTACAAAAAGGGAGAGAATTGAACTAATTTTACATTAAATAAGCCAATGCAGATATTGTACAGATGTTAATTTTGGTCTATTTTTTTAAATAAAAAATGAAGATGTATTTGTTGTTCATTCACATTTTATTCTATTTTGTATGTACAGCAAGAGCCAGCACAGCACTGGTCTGGCTGGGACCTGTGGTTCTCCAAGCAGGATTTCTATGTTCCCAGGGCTTAGTTCTGGACGTATTTACAGACATAAAATACCATCACCCAAACTGACCCCAAAATAAGGAACAAGTAGCTTAGAATGGATAGCAATGGGAAATCAGGACGTATTTACGTCCGTATTTACGGCTGTAAATACGTCCGGATTTCCCATACCACTCTCCAGAGGCAACTGGAATATGATGGCTATAACCCAGTGGAGTGAGCAATCAATGCTGCTACGTTATCACAGTACTATCTGGGAAAGCAATGTTACATGGAGGCCAGACACTGCCTTGCTGCAGCCAATGTCATCTTCAGCAAAGCTGGGCAAATTCCTTCCCCTGAAGTAGCAAAAGAAAATTAAGCAGAACAGGAGCGCCTCGATCATCTAAGACAAAAGAATGCGGAAATAGCCAGATGCTGTGTGAAATACTGTCTCGCTTTACTGGAAGATGCACGAAAAAAGCTGGAGGACAATATCGGTGAACTTGATGTTGACCTCCAGGAAGAACTTAAAGCTGAGCGTAAAAAGCAGGAAGATGAGAAGGAAAAGGGTTGGAAGAAGGCAGTTTTGTTTGGATCAAGTGATGTATATGATTCCATTTTAGCTGTGGAAGAAAAAGTTGACTGTTCACTACCATTAGACTTCAAGGAAGCCAGAGAGGTATTCCTTGTGGGGCAGAATTACATTAATGAAGCCAAAGAATACTTTCAGCTGGATGGACACGTCACGGACCACATAGAAGTGATCCAGGACCACAGTGCTCTATTTAAGGTTCTGGCCTTTTTTGAGGAAGATTATGAACGGCGATGTAAAATGCACAAGCGCAGAATAGATATGCTTGAACCATTGTGTAAAGAGCTAAACCCTCAGTACTATCTTCTTGTTTGTAGACAACTTCAGTTTGAGTTGGCTGATACTTATTATGAGATGATGGATCTGAAGGTAGCTATAGGAAATAAACTGGACGAGATGGATTCTCACACAATTAAGAAAATAAACAGTCTAGCGCAGTCGGCAATTAGGTTCTATGAAATGTTTTCGGATTCCTTAAAAAGCACAGATAAGAAGTTCCCTGAGAAATTGGAGAATGATGTCCTCCGTCCTACATTGGTAGCCAAGTTCCATATTGCACGACTCTATGGAAAGCTCATTACTACTGATGCAAAGAAACAGCTGGAAAACATGCAAACCTCCTTAAACTACTACAAATTTGTTATAGATTATTGTGCAGAACATGAGGAGGCTATTAAGTCCGTGGAGACAGAGTTGGAACTCACCAAAGAAATGGTGGCACTCCTCCCTGCACGAATGGAAAGGTTAAGGATACAATTATCCTCTTTCTCCTAAGCCCTACTGTAAGATTAGACATTTCCATGTCTATTTATTGATCCTAATACTCTACATTACATTATTGTAAACTTTACTTTGCATGCAGTGAATGCCTTACATACATGTAGTCCTTATTGAGGAATTGGGTAACATGACATTAAGCCATTATCTGGAACTGGAACTGTAAACATAACAAATAAAATAAACTTTTATGGTTATTATATACTGCTCGTAAATTTATTGTCTGTCATTGGATTCAGCAATGAGCCCCAACAGCTAGCGGATTTGTCAATAAAGTGAATTCAATACTGAGGCTGGAGAAAAGCGCCTATGTCAAAAGGAATACTATAGCCACTAGAGATGGGCGAATTTCTCAAAAATTCGATTCGGTCACTTCGCCGAATTTTCCGACAAAATTAGTTTCGTTCCGAATTACTTTGGCACGAATCGCGTTAAAAAGCAGCTATTTCCAGGCTGCACAGAGCCTGCAGGGTGCTGTAGAACGTTGTGCCATGCTTAAATATTGCAGAGGGAGCTTGGTTTGGTCTTCATACAATGTTGTGTTTTTGTATGACACGCAGGATGGGCTGCCGCCCTTTTAGAATCGCTTCACTATAAAATTCCCTGGGCACCTGAGGGCAAAACTGACCAAAAAACTGAAGCGGGAATGTAGCCTGATAAAGTCATGCCAGCAAAAGCTGGAAAAAAAACAAGCTCAGAGTCAGGTTTGGGACATTAGTGACAGAGTGTGGAGGTGACGGCGGCAGCCACAGCATCATGAGGTCAGGCAGTGGCACAATGACATTCTGTAGGTGGCAAAACAGGAGGAAGCCACAGAATGGCACAATGACTGAGAGCGGGAGGTCAGGCGGCAGCAAACATAGGTCAGGGAGTGGCACAATGACATTCTTAGGGGGCAAAACAGGGGGAACCACAGAGT